>CANUEP010062741.1:0-91184 GCA_947857235.1 Jatropha podagrica | reverse complement strand
AATACCCACCCACCCCCACATCGGCACCCAGCTCAATTTTTCATTTCAATATTTAAAATCCTTGTTAAAATTCCACCTACCCCCCACTCCCCCCCACTATTTTCCCCCTAACCCCGGTTTCACCGCCCATTTCTTTTATTACACCCTTGCCTTCTTTTGTCAACTTAACACCCACCCCCCCCCCGCATCTAACTATTTCCCCCCCCCACCCCCACCCCCCCCCCCCCCCCCCCCCCTCCCCAAAAAAAAAAAAAAAACAAAAAGTATCTGAATACAAATAAATTAAGAGATTAGGATGGCACAAAAGCATGACATGAAAAAATATATACATTTCGAAATTGAAATTAAAACAAGATCAAGTTAGCTCACCTGTAGCTCAAGCTTCTCGCCACTTTGAGTTTTGACAGAGACAGGATAAAGATGAAGCTCACCTGCACACATTGGGGGAAACACCAAATCAGACATATGGAAGAGCAGAATAAGTCTGCATAGCAATATCTATAGCATTCAAGTCAATTAAAATTTTGAAAAAAGTGAACAACATTGTGACGAGTCGAATTGGCGAACGAGAAGCAATATAACTGAACTGCTGGTCACTACCTTATATTTAGAAGATAACAGAAAGATATCAAGAAGAAATTTCTAGCGCTCTCATTACCTCTAATTTGGTAAATAAACTTATAAAAATGGAAATATCCTCTTCACAGAATAAATTGGTTGAGAATGTTGCCTGTGTGGGAATCCCATTTAGATGGATTAGTGCCATTCAAAAATCAGGACGTTCATTTATTTACATTTTTAGGTTTCTTTTAATAAATATTAGGATTTCAAAGCCGGTGAAGGACAGGACCCCAAGACTGGACATAAAACAAACTGTCACAGCCAAAAAATTACAAAACAATAAAGTACATTGCTAAGTTTGCAGCCTCTTCTAAAACTACATAAGTGATGATTTCGGGGCCAAAAATAAAAAAAGAATAAATCTAGTCAAGTTCAAAGAAAGCATAAAATAAAAAATAATGAATCCAAAATTACCTTGCTTTGGTTCATTTGCCAAATTTGCTGTTTCAGGCTCCTTGCCATCTGGTACGGTGTTAGTTGATTCACTAACAGCTTGTGCTCCATTTGAATCAGCTTTGGCAGACTCAGAAGCAGCCAGGTTATCTTTCACAGGAGCAATGGCAGATACCACTGACTCTGAAGAATTAGTTGCGTTATTTGAACCCCTCCGGCTCTTCCCTTTATTAGATTTCCCCGCCATTTCACTCCCTAATTCCAAAAATTTTAAAAGATCATATTACATCCAAGAATAAACAAATTCTAGGGCAGGGAAAACTAAACAACAGTAGCAAGAGTTGTTCATTAAGATTTAACTCAAAATCTAAAAGTTTACCCTATAATTTCAAAACACAAAAGCAGTTTAAATCATAAAAGATTCAAATAATCAAGCACTAGGTCATGGAGAAAAAAGAAAGAGAAAAAAACCGCTAACAATTACATCACACTTGTACACAATTGCATTCTTTCTATAGAATAAAAGTCACATTCCACTTTCATTGTAAGATAGAACTGAACGCCAGTAACCAATTAAGATTGATTAAAAAAGCTTAAACCATTTTCAGCTTATGTGTAAAGCATACATTATAAATCTCCTAAAAAGATTGGAAATTACAAACATATGAGGACATGCAAATAATATGCCCACGACTCAAAATCCAAAAATTTAGAAACCGACGACAAATGTAACCACTAACAACTAATCAAGCTCCAAGGGCAAAAGTCAAACTTTCACCAGCAAACAGCAATACGAAACACCAAATGACAACACAAAACAAGAATCCGAAAAATAAACCCAAAAAGAAATTAACCTAGAACCCAAAATCCCAGAACTTCAATCACATGAAGCTGACAACAGCTACAACTTTATATCTTGAGCTTAATTCAATATGTTTCAGAATTCTATTAAAGGCAAAACAAGCAGAAAAAACAAAGAAATTTCCACTCAGAAAGCAAACAAAGGTATGACAGATGAGCAAGTAACACAATAATATCATTACCCAATAAGGTTCAATCCAATCGCAGCTCTTGTTGAATATTACAACAAGAAGCAAATACGCATAAATAGACACATATAAGTGCGGATAAATATACGTGAGTATATGAATAAATATGAAAAAGTGTATAGAGAATGGTTGCGGCTTTAAAGAGAGACACAGAGGGGCTGAGGTTTTAGAAGGGGAACAGAAGTGGCTGTGAGGCGGCGAATTTCCTTTTATTTTGATTGCATACCATTTATTTGAGAAAGAAGCAGTGAGTGAGACTGTCACAGCCTGCAATCATATGGTGGGTGGACTGTTAAGGTTGAAGCCCAAGTTTGTTGGGCTTGGGCCTTAGTTATTTTAATATATTATTAAAAACTTTAGGGTTAACTATTTTCAGGTCTTTAAAAGTGTTTGAGTAATTATTTTCACGTGTTGCTGGGACACACATCAATGGATTTGCCATCAAAAGAGACATCCCGGCTGCCTCACTCATATCTACATTATTGAACCAGACGCCCTAATGTAGTTTGAATAACTTGTAATGCCAGAGAAGTTCCTGGTCAGCTTCTCCTTCCACCACCAAATGGCAAAAGACCGTGATTTTGACCTCTAACATCAATTAGATCATCCTTTTCATTATCCATGAATCTTTCTGGTTCGAATTCAAGTGGATTTTCCCAATAGTTAGGATCTCTTCCGATCGTCCACACGTTAACAAGAAGTCCTGTTTTAGCTGGAATGTGATAGCCTCCAATGTTGCAATCTTGGGTTGATTCTCTTGTGAACAATGGACCCGATGTGTAATCTTACGGTTTCTTTAACAATGGCTTGAATATAAGGTAGATTTTGAATGTCTGATTCTTCGATCAACCTATTGTTTCCAACGACAAAATCAATCTCTTCTCTTGCTTTCTTGAATATTTTTTTATGGTTTATGAGTTCTGCTATTGCCCATTGTATTAATACACCTGCAGATGTACCTGTGCCTGTTGTAAGCATTTCCTGTGAAAGTTTTTTTAGAAATTTAGTGTGCATTTCCCTTATTTAGCATTGGACATATCATATAAATGATATAATTATTATTTTATTAAATGTCAACCAGACGTGGTGTAATTGATTCTTCTATTTCCTGTAGAAAGAAGATCCCCAGAGTTCAAAAATAAATTTTATAATTGTTAAAACCAAAACAAGAAAATTGAGATAATGAAGTGATTTGCCTTACCAAAAATAAATGCTTTGACACTATCTCTGGACAGTCTCATTTCTGAACTCTCATCTTCCATAATATCTAGCAATATATCAACAAAATCCTTCTTAATATGATCATTGTCAATCATCTTCTTCTTGTTCATTCTTTCTTCTTCGTGTTCTTTCAAAATGCCCTACATCTTTGAATCCAATTCAGTTGTAATTTTTTAAGCCTCTTCCCAAATCCTTGTACATCAATATTCTTACAAAACCAAATATAATCTTGACAATTATATTTTCCAGTAAGCACATCAACCTTTTGCTCATAGTCATTCTTGATATTACATTATTTGAAAATGTCATTGACTCTTCTCCAAGGGTAACTTCTTTACCTTCGTAACTCTTTTGCAACATTAATTTCAAGAAACTCTTTAGTTCTTCATGTCTAATATCAAGAAACCGACCAAGAGTACGTCCACCAAGAAGTTCTGTCATGCATATTTGTTTCATAAACTTCCAATAAGGTCGATATGGAGCAAAACTGAAATCGGATGCTCCGTAAGTCAAGCACCGGACGGCGACCGTTGATGGCCGATTGCAAAACGACGTTTCATGAGTTTTCAAGAATTCTTTTGCCATCTCAGGAGAAGATGAAGCACAACACAAGGGACAGAACCGAATAAGATATGAAATAAAGAACCATAACGTTTTGATAGCTTGTCAAGTGCATGGAGAGGGATGGGACGAAGGAGGTGAAATCGGAAATGCTATTGGACTTGGAGGAAGATGAAATCTTTATTTCGTCCTTTTAAAATAATGGCTCGAGCAAGAATGGTTGAGATTAACCAAACAAGAAAGATAAGTTAAGGTTTATTATTTTACATTTATTTAATATGTTTCCTAGTTAATAAATACAATAATCAAATTATTATATTGTCATTAATTAAATCTCGATATAAATAAAATTAATATATCAAAAGTTTATTAAATTTTATTTAATCAAGCGTATAAATCATTTAAACATCAATATGATATTAAAATACTGTGAATTATATAATATGATTAACCATCCATTTATTTACTCAATCAATTGGACCACACTTGTTATTATATTATCAAATTAAAAAAATAAACTATATTAATTTTGTATTGAGATACAAGTTATTTAGATATGTTATTGTTAATTACTAATTCGGTCGAAAAAATGTGTAGAATAAAATGAATAAAACAAAATATTAATTCATAAATTAAATAAAGGGTTACGATCCACGTGTCTAAATATTAGCATATGAAGTAAATTACTTCTCGTGTGATATTAGAACACGCAAGAGAATCTCCGCACGAATCTTTAGCCATTGTAAAGTACATCGCTGCCTATTTTAATAAGAATAAACCTGTGCTTCTTTCATCTCCCGCCACTATCCAACTTTCTCTTTTTACGCAAACACTCTGTCTCTCAAATCCGAAAAAGAAAAAGCAAGCAATGGATATTCCGGTGATAGATCTGACGCGATACTTAGAGATCGCCGATAAACTCAGTACCGACCCGGCGAAATTGTCTGGTCAACTTGAAGAACTCGGTCCTTGGCTCGGAGAGTTGTGTAAGGAGGTGAGTCGGATTCTCAGAGAAACCGGAGCTTTAGTAGTAAAGGACCCGAGATGCTCAGCGGAGGATAATGATCGGTTTATAGATATGATGGAGAAGTACTTTGAGAAACCAGCGGAGTTCAAGAGAATGCAAGAGAGACCTCAATTGCATTACCAGGTACTAGTTTTATTTTATATATAGTATAATTTAAATTCAGTAATTTTATAGTTTTTTTGTTTTTGGGTTATTCAAGAGGTGAGGGGAAAGGAGAAGTTAAGGGTGGATTTTGATTCGCAAAGTTTGTAACTTTCTTTTTGCTGCTAATTTGGTGTGAAGAGGATGCGGGAAGTATTTGATTAATATTGGAGTTTCGAAAATCAGAGATTTTTATTGGTTGTGATTTGTCTTGGGTTTTTGCTTTAAAATTTCGTGTGGAGGGACGGACTGCTTTTTTGTTTTTCAAGTGTTTGGAACTGAGGGAAACGTTTGCTAAATGTCGCTTTAGTGTGGTATGTTTGGCTGCTGAGAGAATGTGGGAAGAGAAGATTGCTTAATTATTAATAACATTGAAGAAATGGAGGAAAATTAAATTCTGAAATTTGGAAGGTTCGACTTTTCATTAGTGTCTGTTTTGTGCATTGCATCAATGGTCAAGGAATTGTTGGACTTGTCTTTAGTGCTGGCAGTCAAGACCTGAAACTTTGAAACTTTTGTTGGTTTTTAGCTGGATATTTGGTTTGTTTTCAGACACTCAATGCATTACCACTCTGGGAGACTGGGCGTTAAGTTCTAATTGCTAGAAAGTGTGAGAAACAAAAGGGAAGAGTACTTGAAACTTTCTTTAGCTCCTTAAGCCCTCTATTTTGAGTTAGAAAATGCAAGGAAAAGTGGGAATTTAGCTCTCTTTGTTTCTTTCTGTGTTATTAATACATAGAATTTGAATGAAAAGTTTTATTTTCTAACTTTGAAAGTTAAAGAACATGATGATGCCATGTATTTCAAGGTAATCAAACTGTCCTTAGGTGGATATTTTTTACCTTTTGATTTTTTCTAAAAAATCATTCTATATCGTTGTAAAGTAGTACAAATAACAAATTGTAGAAGTTTTATGTTAATGAGACAGAAGCAGTGAAATGATCAAATTGTTCTTGCTGTTTATGTTTGCTTGCTGAGCATATGTGTTTCCTTAAGTCTGTGGGAGTAGTTTCTAGTGCCAACTGCCAAAAATTGGGGAAATCGACTGACTGTGGATTTGCTGTTCTAGTTTGTTTTAAAACCGTGAAAAGAAAAAGGAAGTATCTTCGAGGGGAACAGAAGGGAAGCATATGCGAAGTGGTGTAGTTTTTGCATAGTATTCTTTCCTTTTATCATTTCCAGCAATTTATATCTTAATTCGTAGTTGGAAAGGACAAGGAAAAGAAAAGATAAAGTAACATCAAAAGTACTGAAGTATCTATGTTTTTTGCTATCAATAAGTTTTGAAACTAAGAAAATACACAAATTGTTTTAGAAAAAAATCAAGGGATTGGAGGATGATTATGTTAGACAAGATTGTACTTTGAGAGAAAAGGAGAAATGTAACTATTTCTGCTGCAAATGGAGATAACAGGTTGGTGTGACCCCTGAGGGAGTAGAAGTTCCAAGGAGCCTGGTTGACAAAGAGATGCAAGAGAAATTAAAATCAATGCTCAAAGAGTTCCAACCATCCACGCCAAGAGGACCAGATCCGAAGTGGCGATACATGTGGAGAGTAGGTCCTAGACCATTGGACACCCGCTTTAAGGTATTGGTGTATCCATATCTTTGTATGTTTTCATCCTTCAATCTCTATCTGCTAATTTTGATCTGAATTCTGTAGGAACTTAATTCAGAACCTGTAATCCCTGAAGGTTTTCCTGAATGGAAAGAGACTATGGATTCATGGGGACACAAAATGATCTCTGCAATAGAGGCAAGGCACTAATGTGGTTTGTTTTGATCATAATAGCTGTTTAACACTTAACTAAAGCTTCTATGTATTTATCTCTTTCCAGGCTGTTGCTGAAATGGCTGCAATTGGTTTTGGCTTGTCCAAGGATGCATTTACTTCTCTTATGAAGCAGGTAAAATTGTTGTTGATCAAACTCTGTATTTTATCTTTATGCCTGTTTTCAACTCATGAATTAAAAGCCATAAATGTGAAAAATAGAAAAGACTGATTTTGGCTTGTTAATCAGAACATTGAGCTAAATATTGATGGTAAATCTACCTATGTTTTCCTCTTCTGCAACTTACTAACTCTACTTTTCTTAATGTGGATGGATACATCACGCTAGGGCCCCTCTCAATGACAATTACTTTATCAGTTGCTGTCTATATTATATTAAAGGCTTGTAGTGCCTTGTTAAATTTTCATTTGATCCATTAAGACAATGCTTACAATCTGAACGTGATGCACGAAGCCCAAGGGTTTGAATTGTTGATTCTCAACAGTCCCGAATTGCTTGCTTTGTTAGATTACTGAAGCTCCTTACCCCAGCATTACTGTTTGACCTGAGAACAAAGTCCTGATAATGGCATGATTCCCACAGACAAACTTAGTTAGTCAAGACAATAAGTAACTTTAATATACATTGTCTTCTAACAAGGGCTTCATACTTGCTTGCAGTTTATTGCTCTCTCTTCAATCACTTCTGTCTCTTGTTTGTTACTAAAGACAGCATATATTCTATGCTTACCAATTCCTATTGCTAAATTCTTATTCATTCGAACTTCGTTTCCAACATGACAATTCCTTATTTCACCCAATCTGCAGGGACCGCATCTTCTTGCACCAACAGGAAGTGACCTGCGCTGCTATGGTCAAGAAGGCACTGTCTTTGCTGGATATCATTACGACCTTAACTTTCTAACAATTCATGGCAGAAGTAGATTTCCTGGTCTTAATATTTGGCTAAGGAATGGGCAAAAAGTTGAAGTTAGGGTTCCTCTAGGATGTCTCCTTATTCAGACAGGAAAGCAGGTAAGAGCATAGTAATAGATAATGCTTTATTGATCATCAATGAGGACATTTGTATTTCTTTTTCCAGTTTAAGACCTAATAAGCCAGCAGATTAGGCTTCAATTAGGAGCAATGAAGAGGTATATCCAGTAGATAGTTTGTGGAACATGTATATAATGGCTGGCATGGCCAGTTAATAGAGTTAGTTTTCCGTAATATACAATGCATAAGGTTTAATCATCAATATATTTCATTATTTTTTCTCTGTTTTTTTCTGCAGATAGAGTGGTTGACTGCAGGAGACTGCACAGCTGGCCTGCATGAAGTTGTTGTCACGAAGAGAACAATTGATGCAATTAAATTAGCATCAGAACAAAAGCGTAGCCTATGGAGAGTTTCCTCAACAGTAAGTGCAGCCATCTCTATTATCTGACTGAATTATCATCCCTGAGGATTTTACTGCCTTCTTCTTTTTAGCAACTTATTTTGTATTTCCACTTTAATTTCTGGAACAGGATTCTATTTTCTTGATAAGAAATAAAAAATTTCGGTCATACTTTTATGCTTGGATGCTTCAAAGGACATGGGAATAAAACCATAACCATTTTGCGTATAATCTTCACACATTTTGTTAAATCATTTTTTATTTCCTCAAAAAAAGAAAAAATTGGATGGTATTCTTGGAATTTCTAGATGAAATCCATTTCATTCTCTTTCTGTTTCCAAGCCTAATTAATTAAACATGGGTAAATATTAACTAAGTAACTTTCATCAGAGAACCTTATCTTTATATGTTTCATCATCCTTTTCCTTCGTAGCTTTTTGCGCACATAGCATCAGATGCTGTACTGAGGCCTTTAGGCCACTTTGCGGAATTCCCACTTGCCAGCAAATATCCTTCAATCTGTGCAGGAGATTTTGTTGAACAAGAACTTGCAGTTATCAACCTGAAAGGAAGTAAAGGAAAATCCTAATAATAACTTTGTAAGTTGCGATGATTATGCATTGCTTGTGCTACAGATGCAAATAACATCTAATGGTTGTCAGGATGATTCACTTTGGACTAAAAAGAAGGGGAGCTTCCAGTGCGGTCGGAACATTTTATCAGGTCATTTGAGAATGCAATAAATACTCATGGTCTTTCTGCATGTTGTTCCAAGCTAATTGTGACTGTTATCAATATATATATAAAAATTAATCAAAGATTTATTAACATTTTGCTAAGTCAGTTAATATTCTTTTTTAGATAACCATAAGTGATCTATTAGTTTCTTCACATAATCAAATAAAAAGCAAGGTTAGCATAAAAATGCATTGATCATTTTATCTGTAGATTATGACCATTGTGCACAATGGCATGAAGAAATCTACTACATATACAACTAATTTCTACTAATTAGAATACACCTATCAGCTGTGCAAATATGAACACTATTATTCTTGCAGTTGCAGCTTTCTTCCCAGGTGAGCCCTGCTACTGGGTGAAAAACTGTAGGCAAGCCTATGCTCATATGTGTAGGCATTACTAAAGTAGCCTATAGATATGCTCATTGCAGCCCAAAATTGCAAGGCCAGGCTTAAATATTAGGCCTATGAAGCTGCCTAAGCTCCAACTTTTTTTGACTTGAACTCCTCATCTCAGAATAAGAGAATGTTTTATTTGTACACATCATATTCTTCGAGATTTTGGGCTCAATTGATGTGAATAAAAAATTGAATATTGATTTGATTGTTTATCTTATGTCAGCTTCAAATACATTATTTTTTTTATTGGCTAAATGAGAAACACAAACTTCTTGCATTTATATATATATAAGGTAAAAGGTAAATGAAATGATTAATTTTTAATACCGCTTTTTAGTTTCTCATTATAGAAGATTATCGATCCAGCTAAACTCAAACTTTTAATTCTCCATTGATGGAGTTACAATTTTTTTTTTTTTTATTTTATCGAAATTCAGAGATTAAATTATATATTCGATTGATACTATGAGTTTAAAGCATGCATTCTGCCGACATTATATAATAAAATAACTGCATGTTAAAAGAGAGAGAAAAAAAAAAAAAAAAAAAAAAAAAAAAAAAAAAAATCATACGATATTCCAAAATCCTAAGGTACACATATTATAAAACGTGAATAATGTGGAGCTAAAATGATATTTTCCATTTAATATAATTTACCATTCATTTATAATGTCTCCTGCAACTTAATTTCATCCTTGACGGTCGTACAAATAATTGAGCTCTACCACATAGATTTTGTCTTTGCAAATTTTGATATCTTATATTTCTTTACATGCAAATTTATTGGACCCAAAGACAAAATGCTAATAAGTAAAAAAAGGGAAAAAAAAAAAAAAAACAAAAATATTACCTCCTTAGTTGTCCCTTTCCATAACCATTCAACCAAACAACCTCCAATCTTATGGAGGGTAATTATTGACTACATATGTCAGAGACTCTTCCTTTTCATGCCAATGAGCCAAAGTATACTCTATGCTTCAGTGAAATATAATTAGCTCCGTCCCAAAATTATGATTCGTTTGAGATTATTAAAAATTATTTTAAATCAATTAATAAAAGAATTATTTTTTAAAATTAATTTATATGAATGAACTCGTATCCGGGATATTGGGAAGTCTTTTCCCTAATCCATAAACCTTCAATTGCTCCAACAATGCAACGTGGCACAATTGTGCGCCTTCAGGCATAACATAATCAAAATTCATAAATTCAAATACACGATAGATTATTTATAAATTTTAAAATATCATAAAATTAAAATTATAAAATTTAAGGATAAACATGTAATAATATAATACATGTACATGCATTATTTACCCTGCTACGCAGGATTGTACTGAAAATGCACATGGTATGTCAATTTCAAATGCAGGTGTTAGGACAATAATAAAACCCAATATTCATGAATTGCCACTGCTCATTCAGACACAAAAAAAAAAAAAAATGAAGTCTCACACTGACAATTGTGTGGTTTAATCTCATTCATTCTGCTGTTTTTACCTCTCTTCAAAATCATCACATGCTGTGGAACCCTTCTCTATCACCTTTTCTCCTTGCAATAGTTTAGAATACATATAATTTTTTGTACGCATTGAAAATATAAGAATACTGATCGGTGGCGAAATTAAAAATATTTTTCAATAAATCGTGGTGATCAATTCCGTAAATACTATTTATCATTAAGTTACCCCATTTGATTTGAATAAAGTTGCTTTTACATCTTTTTCAACTTATCATAGGAATAAGGTCAATTTTGATATGAAATTGGACCGACGATAACATTATATAATTGCATCATATTATTAGGTATGATAATGAAAGTTGTCAATTTATAAAATTAATGATAGAATCTTGACTTTTTTTTTTTTTTTTTTTGGATTAGGATGAAATAATGCTTTTGATGAAACCATTTACTAATAATGTAAAGTGGAGACTAAAAAATTTTAAATTTGAGTCATTTCGATTATTAATTTAGTAAATGAGTAGTTTTATTTTACGAAATTACTTCAGAATTTTTTTTAAGGAAAATTATTTCGGGATTTTGGTTGCATATATAAAGAATAAGCACCCGAAGAAAATAGAATATTTTGCTTTCAGCATTTAAAAAGAAAAATTTCAAAATCCAAATGAAAAGACAAACGTGTCATTTGCTACGTGTCCTGATACTACCGACCATGCTAACATGCGCCGCGGTTCCAATTTAAAACCCACCTCACCTCTTCCTCTCCCGCCACGCCTTGACTTTCTCGTTTTCTCCATTTAAACAAAATTCAAAACCAACCAATCAAAAACGCAATTCCTAAATCCGAAATGGAGCTTCCGGTCATTGATCTATCCCGATATATAGAAGTCGCCAACAAACTGAGCAATGACCCAGAGAAATTATCGGGTCAGCTCAAAGAATATGGGCCCTGGCTCGGTGACTTGTGTATGGAAGTGAGTCGGATACTGAGAGAAACAGGAGCCTTGGTCGTGAAGGATCCGAGATGCTCCGCTGAGGATAATGACCGGTTCATAGATATGATGGAGAAGTACTTTGAGAGGCCCCCAGAGTACAAAAAGCTCCATGAGAGACCTCAATCACATTATCAGGCATATTTCTTTTTCCCTCTTCGTTTTTCAAAAATAAAAATTAAAAATTTTGCAATTTTTTTTATTCAAAATGATTTAAGATATTTTAGTCCTTTCTGATTAAATCAATTTTGGTGAAATTTAGCATTTTTAATTCGACAGTTAAATATTATAGCACTATTTTAAAATTATTCAATTATTAGCTTTCTAAAATTACACGATAATTGTTGAGTCTTTTAATTATTTAAAAAAAAAAAAGACCTAATTATTGAAAAAAAAGCTTTTTTTTGTTGAAAATTTATGATTGTACTAAAATCTTTTCAAATAGATTATTATGTAATCTCTCAATAATTGAAGAAAAAGACAATATTTGTCGGGCTTTCGAGTTTTCAACGTGTATTTCTAAATATAGCTTTTTTGGAGAGTTCTATTTTTATGGATAAAAAAAATATTTAATGGGAGTGCTTTGTTTTTTAGTGGTCAACTCGTCAAAATAATATTTTAAAATTTCTTAGATTAAGTTTGTAATGAAAGTAATCACAAGTAATAATTCTTAATTATTTGTAATTTTTTGAGCAGTAGGATAAAGTGATTTGAATCCGAAACTATTACTAGGTCGTATGTGCACTTAGCAGCGAGCGATGTCTTGGTGTACCGATAATAATGATTATCAAATGCTCAGTAAGTGTATTGGAAATAAAAAGAATATCTGAAGCAAATAAAAAAAAGTTTCTGATATGAAACAGATTGGATCCACCCCAGATGGATTAGAAGTTGCAAGGTGTGCGGTTGATGAAAAGATTCAAGAGAAGATAAAAACAATGCCCACAGATTACCAACCGTTGATACCAAATGGACCTGATCTCAAAGAACGATACATGTGGAGAGTAAACCCAACACCAGAAAACACTAGCTTCAAGGTATCATTATCATCATCATCAGATCTTTGAACGTCTTCTTTGTGTTCTTATCTCAATGTTTATCTGTCTTTTTTCACATTCCAGCACTTTAATTTGGAACCTCCAATTCCTGAAGCCTTTCCTGAGTGGAAACAAGTCATGGACTCATGGGGATACAAGATGGTTAATGCAGTAGAGGCAAGTCTTTAAAGTGATTTATAGTAGTTCTTGTCATATTTCAAAGGGTGTTTTACAGTATCCTTTAATTTCTCTCTTCAGGCTGTATCTGAATTGGCAGCAATTGGGTTTGGCTTGCCCAAGAATGCTTTTACCTCTCTTCTGAAGCAGGTTTGTTGCAAGATGACCACCGACACTTCAACTTAATTTGGACTTGTGTACATAGAAACATGCATATTATGACCAACTAGGTGATCAGAATTAGCCGGAAGTGGACTGTATTTTCATGCAAACTTTACCTGTAACGAAATTTGGAGTTGCCCACATTATCAGCTCGAGTGTGAATTAGTCCCATCTATATAAATAAACGCGGTCCTCCGAAAAAACATGCATATCATGTGCTAATTTTAATGAAATATGCATTTAAATTCGTCTATGTCGCGTCTTTATCAAGGTATTTAACCAAGTATAGATATTTTGGGTTCAAGACTGCTAAAACTTTGATTGATAAAGTGAGCCGTGGAAATGTCACTGTTTATTATGTTTCGTAATTAATAGGGTATTACATATATGCACTAGATGACATTTGATTTCTTCTTCCATATGTTAACTTCAGGGACCGCAGCTTCTAGGCCCAACGGGAAGTGACCTTAGCCATTATACTGAGGAAGGAACTGTTTTTGCTGGATATCATTATGATACTAACTTCTTAACCATTCATGGACGTAGTAGATTCCCTGGTCTAAACATTTGGCTCAGGAATGGTAAAAAGATGGAAGTGAAAGTTCCTCCAGGATGTCTTTTCATTCAGACAGGCAAGCAGGTAACCAAGAACTAGCATCACAAACGATTTTAACCAAATTCTTGAGTACTGATCTAGTTTAACGATCAGACAGACTTATGGATTTCAATAATATATTGCAGATAGAGTGGTTGACTGGTGGAGAATGCTTGGCTGGTATGCATGAAGTTGTTGTCACAAACAGAACAATTGATGCAATCAAAATGGCATCAAAGCAAAATCGCAGCCTATGGAGGGTGTCCTCAACTGTAAGGAACTGTGCCAGGCCTTATAAGGCCCAAGTCTATAACTCCTAGTCAATCTCAGGTCGCCATGGCATTGGGTGATTTGTTACTTACGAGTTTTTTTGCTGCTTGGTTTTTTAATTTGCAGCTGTTTTCAAACATTGCATCAGATGCAATGATGAAGCCTTTAGGCCATTTTGCAGAAAACCCACAGGCAAGCAAATACCCAGCAATGCTTGCAGGAGAGTTTATGGAAAAGGAGCTCTCAGCAATCAATCTGGGTGCCAATTAAATTAAATATAGCTTATTATAGTTAATAATAAGCAACATCTTGTAGGTTGTTGGTTAATTTGGGTATGTATATATGTATGTAAATGAACATGTTGTGCAATAAAGAAGGAGCTTAGTACTGTAGTACTAGAGCTTAGTATTAGGACACGTCACAATTGTATTTGTGACGTTCTAGCATTTCCTTCCAAGATGTAATCTTTTTATTTTGGGTAATGTAACTAATAAACTCATTCAGGAGTTTCTCCTCTTTGAAATTTATGGTGATTGAGAATGTTAGACGTGAAAAGGTTGTTGGTTTTCTTATTTGTGTTTGCTAGACAGTCTTCAACTTGCTAGTGCGAGCGCAAATTATTATTTATGTGTTTCCTACTTCCATTATTGGAGAAAAAAGTGGCTGCTGCTACCAGAAACTGACAAAGAAATGTGAGTCCAAATGTAATTGGTTGTTGGTCCAAACCAAACCAAATCAAACCAGTTTGTGTAATTAGATGGAATAAGGCTCAATTTGCCTCCTTAAACTTGGAAGTAATATACAATTTGTCCAAAAATTAACTTTTTGTACAATTTACTTTCTGGAATTCCACTGAAAGAACAAAAAGATTAATTTTTTAACAAAAAATTTTTGTTAAAATAAATGAAAAGAAAGGCAATTGCAAGAAGTCACGAAATTTGAGTTTATTAACTATTTCAGAGGCACACTAAAAGTACAACGGAACTCTAGATATAACTCAGATAAAAAGCAGAGCTGCCACAGAAATGGCATGACCAAAGTGTAGTCATGAGTTAGGAAAGGTATGCACAGTAGCATGAGTACCCATTTGCCATATATATAAGTACTACGAGTCTGTATAATCAAAATCATTATACATGAGACCAATTATTTTTATTTTTCAAAATAACAAATAATTGAAAAGAGAAATAATTAAGCTGAAAGATGAAGCTTTTTGGAGCTAAGACAGTACCATTATTGATCTTGTTGGTAGTGATGACAGGTTTAGTGGGGCAAGGGAAAGGGCATGCTTGTGGCAGCACATTTTTCTCTGCACTTGTTCAATTAATCCCATGTAGGGCAGCAGTAGCTCCTTTCAGTCCAATCCCACCAAGTGAAGCTTGTTGCAATGCTCTGAAAACACTTGGCCAACCTTGCTTGTGTGTGCTTGTAAATGGCCCTCCAATTTCCGGGGTTGATAGGAACATGGCCTTGCAGCTCCCTGACAAATGCACCACTAACTTTGAACCATGTACCTCTCTTCTTAACCTGATCTTTCTGTTTCTTTTCCGTTCCTTTTAGCTTTGCCTTGATTGATAGTTAGATTGAATTCCATCTTTTTTTTTTTAATGTGCAGGTGAAATTTCAAAGAAGTAGAAGCACAGAGTGTAGTAGATGTCAAAAGGATACCTATGATAAGGGCTTGGTGGGTTCGTTTTAGTAGCAATTAATTAATCTAGTAATAAGAGAGGGTGAAATGTTAGAATTATGTGCTGGACTTTTAGCCATAGATGTTTCTTTTTCCTTATATCTTATTGATTGTTGATCTATATGTGGTATGAAGTATGAACAATGGATGGATGCTTTCTTCCTTCTTGTTTGGATCAGTTTTTATTTATTTATTTCTTTCTCAATAATCAACTTTGGTTCGATGATAATCGAATTGGAATGGTATTAAGGAAGTCATGAATTCTAATCTCACTTAAAGATTTGAAGCCAAAATTAACTCTTCCCCCCTCAAAAAAATGTGCTTATGTGTAGGGTATAAATGAACTGAGCCTGAACTTGCTAGGCTCAAAACTCGAAGAGCTTAAAACTTTTAAGCTCGAGCTCGACTAGATGTTCGAGTTTAACTCAAAAAATTTTAAGCTTGAGCTCAATATTAGAATAAATTTAATATATATATATATATTAAATTTATTCTATATATACACACACACACGCTGAATAAGGTTCAACGAGATTTAGAGCTGAAAACAATTAGATTTAAGTTTGATTGATTCTACAACTTTTTCTTCTTCTTCTAATTTTTTTTTGTAAACCATCAGTATCGTACCTTATAACAAGAGATCGATTAATTTTATTCAGAGTTTAATCACAGTTAAAATTTTTTGTCTCTTTCTATAGATATGTTTAGTAAAAATTGATCTCAAAAGCTCTTTCCACATATCCAGTCTGCGTTGTTTTTTTCTTCTAATCGATATACTGCAAATAGAAATAAAACTATGTAACAATTATGAAAATGACTTAAATATTATAATTTTCTCTCAATCAATAGGCTCCAATTAATAAATACAAATATTTCACAATTCTGAAAACGAATGAAATATTATTTATATGATATCTTGGAATTTGTACTTAATATAGATATGCACACGAGCTAATAAGAGAAACAACCTAAGCATAGTCTTAACTATCTAGTGGCAGCCATTAATGGTGATATCCAATATTACTTATTCCTCTTCTTCATCTGGCTCATCTCAAGCCTTCTCCTTCAACATCTTTTCAAGAAACCCACCCAGCAAACTCTCCACCTTCCTCCAAGCCCACCTGCTATTCCATTTCTTGGCCACCTTCAACTTTTCAGCACAGTAGTATCCAAATGCCTCCGTAATATCTCATCTAAATACGGCCCTCTCCTCCATCTCCGCCTTGGCTCTCGCCCCTTTTTCATAGTCTCATCAGCACCATTTGCGGTTGAGATCTTCAAAACTAACGATCTCAACTTCTCAGCTAGACCCCAAACTAGTACTTTCGAAAATGTGCTTGGAAACTCAAGCTTCATTACTGCTCCTTATAGAGATTACTGGAGATTTATGAAGAAACTTTGCCTTACAGAATTGCTTGGAGCCCGACAGATCGAAAGATCTAATGGTGTTCGACGCGAAGAACTCATGCGTTTTTTGCATGATCTAATACAGAAAGCTTATTAAAAGGAGAAATCTGACTTGGGTCATGAGGTATTGAAGCTAACAAACAATACCATATGCAGAATGTTAATGAGCACACGGTGTTCGAAGAAAGACGATGAGGCTCAAAGATGTGGAGAGCTATTGGTAGGATCAGTTGGTCTAGTAGGAAAATTAACTATAGCCACCATGTTGGGTCCTTCTAAAAAATTAGGTTTTTGGTTATTTAGAAAACAAGTAAAGGATATAACTGGAGGATATGATGAGTTGCTGGAGAAAATTTTGAAGGAGCATGAAGAGAGAGAGCTATAGTAGGTTTTTGGTTTTGACAGAGATGATAAAGATTTGATGGATAGTCTCTTATAAGTATATAAAGCTAAAGATGCAAAATTTAAGATAAGCAGGAACCACTTGAAGATCTTCTTTCAGGAATATATGCTCTAAAGATAATTACCTAATTGGAAAATTTCTGAACTTTTTACCTAAGCTCTTCTCATTGCAGGTACTGACACTTCAGCACACATCATGGCTTGGGTAATGGCGGAGCTCATCAACCATCCTAATGTATTCAAGTAACTAAGAGAAGAAATAGAATCAGTTGTTGGAAGAAAGACACTCAGATATCCAAAATCTTCATTATTTACCAATAATTATTATTTCAATTTAATAATTTTTTTAGAAAATTAAGAATAGTATAGTTAATTTATTTAATATTTTATTATAATTTAGATAAATTTAATGATTTTCTTAAGAGATGTGGAACGTATACCTAATAATTTTGTTGACTTCTACAAATTAATAAGATAAGTTAATGTATACCTAATAGTTTATTTGCTGTACATAACTAATTACTAATTTTGTTGACTTTTACAAATATCATACAGAACATACTATTTCTGTTTTCGTTGATTTTAATATTTTTAACTTTTTATAAAAATTAAAAAAATAATTAAATCACATTAATATTATAAAAATATATGTAATTACCTTTCAAAATAATTCTTTATAATTAGAAAAAATAAAATTTAATAGAGATACGTAGACAAATTAAGATAATAAAACCCATTTTTGATATATTAGGTATATAGTTTGGCCGAGTAGGTAAGTTTTTCCCACTAATAAATGTGCGTTTAGTTCAGCGGTTTGTTTTATATGCAGTAATCTCATTTCACTAAGTAGTCTCCATAGTCGAAGAATGGCAACCATTGTAGATATCCAATACTACTGGATAATACCCCTGTTTCTTTTGCTATTCTCAAGCTTTCTTCAAAACTTGTTCAAGAAGATAACCCAACCAACCCTTCACCTTCCTCCAAGTCCGCCAGCACTTCCATTCATTGGCCACCTTCACCTTCTCAATCCAGTGTTAACCAAATGCTTCCCATTTCTCTCATCTAAATATGGCCCTCTCCTCTATCTCCGACTCGGCTCTCGTCCTATCCTTCTTGTCTCGTCAGCTTCTTTTGCCACTGAGATTCTAAAAAGAAACGATGTTGTTTTTTCAAATAGGCCCAAGTCACCATTTGATGGTAGTTTACTACTTGGAGACTACAGCTTTGTTACTGCTCCCTATGGAGACTGCTGGAGATTCATGAGGAAACTATGCGTAACAGAATTACTTGGAATTCGACAAGTCCAAAGATCTACTGACGTTCGAAACGAAGAAATACAAAAACGTTTCTTGGAAAAACTGTTAGGGAAAGCTCATAAAAATGAAAATCTTGATTTGGGTATTGAGCTAATGAAGCTAACGAATAATATTACATGCAGAATGGTAATGAGCACAAGGTGTTCGGAGGAAGATGATGAAGCAGAAAGGTGTAGAGAGCTTATTCATGGGGCACTTGATTTGACTGGAAAGTTGGCCGCTGCTACTACGTTAGGTCCTCTTAAAAGATTAGGTTTTTGGTTGAACAGGAAACAATTAAAGGATATAACTAGAAAGTACGATGAGTTGTTGGATAAGATTTTAAAAGAGCATGAAGACAGAGCTAAGAGAAATAATGGTGATGACAAAGAAGTTAAAGATTTAATGGATATTCTACTACAAGTGTGTCAAGATAAGGATGCAGAATTCAAAATAAGCAAGAACCACATTAAGGCCTTCATTATGGTACATAATACCGGTCATTTATAATTATTTCTTCAGATCAAATTTATTTATCAGTTATTTGCAATATATACACACAATTGGTGAAATGTTCCATTTTTTATTGTATCAGGATCTCTTCATAGCAGGGACTGATACTTCGGCAGCTTCCATGCAATGGATTATGGCAGAGCTGATCAACCATCCTAAGGTATTCAAGAAACTGAGGGACGAGATAGAATCAGTTACAGGAAAAAATAGATTAGTGCAAGAGTCAGATATCCCAAATCTCCATTATTTGCAAGCAGTTGTAAAGGAAGCGCTAAGACTATACCCTCTAGCACCTGTAGTGCCAAGAGAATGCCGTGAAGATTGTAAAATTGGAGGGTTTGATATACCCAAAGAAACTACAGTTCTAATCAACGCATATTCAATAATGAGAGATCCAGAGATTTGGGAAGACCCTACCAAATTCTATCCTGAGAGATTCTTGCACGAAAAGGAAAATAAGATGCAAAACAATTTAAATTTTCTCTCATTTGGTGCGGGAAGGAGATCATGCCCTGGTTCTAATTTAGCTTTGAATGTACTTCATATTACTATTGCATCAATGGTTCAATGCTTTGATTGGAAATATGTTGGAGATGGAAATGGAGGTAATAAGGTTAATATGGAAGCTAAAGCAGGCACGATTTTCTGCCTGGCACATCCACTTCTGTGTGTTCCTGTGCTTCACTTCAATCCATTTGTTGCTTAAATAATTACGATTATATATATATAAAAAGATAATCCAATAATGTGGCTGTTGTTATTTGCCTAAATTGGTGTTGCTATAGTTGCTTTCTGAGTCTAACATGCAGGCAAGGCAAGGCAAGTAAATGGCTAATAACTGAATTAGAGACTTGGAATAAATTGTCATAAGAAAGAAAAAGTACAATGTTAAAATTATGTGTTGGATTTTTAGCTCTAGATGTTTCTTTTTCCTTATTTCTTCTTGATTGTTGATCTATATATGGTATGAAGTATGAACAATATATATACACATGCTTTCTTCCTTCTTTTTTGGATGAATTTTTATTTATTTATTTATTTCTCAATAATCAACTTTGGCTTGATGATATTAATGGAATTGGAATGTCACCCTCAAAAAAATGTGCTTATGCCTAGGGAGTGTAAATGAGTCTAGCTGAGCTTGAATTTGCCAGGTTCAAAGCTCGGCTTGATAAAATTTAGCTCGGATCGAAATTGGAGGAGCCTGAAAATTTTAGATTCAATTTCAGCTCTATATAAAAGTTGGATAAGACTCCACAAGCTTTTCAACTGAATACCATTAAGCTCAAATCCGATTTAATCCGAACTCTTTTGAACGTTTTCTGAGCTATCGTATGAAGAAATTCTAAGAAAACTAGATGATCAGTTTGATAACAATTGTATCTTCAAAGTTGCCACCAAGGACCTGCAATATTCAGACAAGGCTTTGAGATTGTAAAATTGTGGGATTTGATATACTCAATAATCTCCGTAATGAGGGATCCAGAAAGATTCGTGCAAGAAAAAGAAACTAAAAAGCAAAATAATTTCAGTTTTGTTCCATTTGGAGAGGGAAGAAGAATGTGCCCTGGTTCAAATTTAGCTTTAAATATGGTTAGCTCTGAACATGTTGTTTTTGCCAAGTCTGGAGTCTTTTTCCTAAAATGGTATTCTGAAAAAAAACTAATATTCAAAATGGTTTTATTTGAAAAATATTTATCAAAATTTTGTTCTATTTATATTTCAAAGGCTTTTATTCGAATCATAATATAATAAATGCATCGTTACACTATCACTACAACAAACCAATATATTTTAATTTATTTTAACGATGTCCAGCATTTTTATAAATCAATATTTTCTCTCATTTCTCATTGAGTTGAATGTTACGACAAATAAGGTCACAATGGAATATATTCTCTGACAAGATTTATATGCAAACGCAAAGTTTTATTACACTTACAATGTAACAATGTGTCTTTTTTTTATTGTGGGAATTTTAATTTTACTTAACGTACCGTACTGTTATTTTAAGTACCTTCCCAAAACTTATAATATATTGTATTTGACATTATAACATTGTTTCATTTATAGTGTAACATTCAACTTAAGAAAAGAGGGGAGTAAATATTGATCTGTAAAGCTACTGGAGAGAGTTAAAATAAATTAAAATTTATTGATTTTATTGCAGTTATAATTAAACAATATATTTATTACGCTATTACCGAAATAAAAGACCTTAAAATGTCCACAAAACACTATTCTGATAAATATTTTCCACAAAATACTATTTAGGAAATTAATTTTTTACATAGCACCATTCTGGAAAAAGTCCTCAATCTCAATTTGTATCAATCATTTGTCTATTTGAAGAACCCAAATTGAATTGATCATAGAAATTAAAATTTTTAGAAAAAAAAAAAATCAGGTGTTTTATGAATATTTGGAAATTGAAAGTAAAATTAAATTTTTATTTACCATAAAGTTGAAGAGTGTTTATTTCTGAAAAAGCTTTAATAAATATTTATCCATTGATGTGTTAAATATAAATTCCAAAAATAAACTTGGTGAAATTGTAATACTATATAACATTTAAATAAATTATATTATCTGAATTTAATATTAATTCTTTAAGAAAATTATTAAATTAAAATGATAATTATTAGTCATACGTTAAGGGTAAA
This sequence comes from Jatropha podagrica, assembly GCA_947857235.1. NCBI lineage: Eukaryota > Viridiplantae > Streptophyta > Magnoliopsida > Malpighiales > Euphorbiaceae > Jatropha > Jatropha podagrica. The sequence continues at coordinate 69,197 of CANUEP010062741.1, read as the reverse complement.
TATGTAAAAAAATTAATTACTCGTTCAAACCACAAATGTGATAGACGTTTTAGAACAAATTATTTTGTTAAATGTGAAATATATTATGGAATGAAGGTAGCATTTTTTATAGATTTGGTATATGATTTGACGACATATGTAAGTTTTTCCGTGTTATAAATGTGTCGTTTTGCATATCCATAGTCGAAAAATGGCAACCATTGGTGACATCCAATGGTACTACTGTATAATACCTTTCTTTGGCTTACCTCAAGCCCTCTTCAAAACTTGTCCAAGAAGACAACCCAACCAACCCTTCGCCTTCTCCAACTCCGCCGGCACTTCCATTCATTGGCCACCTCCACTTTCTCAGACCAGTGGTAACCAAAAGCTTCCCATTTCTCTCATCTAAATATGGCCCTCTCCTTTATCTCCGAGTCGATCGGCTCTCGTCCTATCCTTCTTGTCCCTTCTGCTTCTTTTGTCACTGAGACTTTCAAAAGAAACGATGTTGTTTTTTCAAATTGGCCGAAGTAGCCATTTGATGATAAGTTACTAATTGGAGATTATGGCTTTATTACTGCTCCCTATGGAGACTACTGGAGATTCATGAGGAAACTATGCGTAACAGAATTACTTGGTATTCGCCAAGTCGAAAGTATCTATTGACGTTCGAAACGAAGAAATACATAAACGTTTCTTGAAAAAACTGTTAGAGAAAGCTCACAGAAATGAGAAGCTTGATTTGGGTAATGAGCTAATGAAGCTAACGAATAATATTATATGCAGAATGGTAATGAGTTGTTGGATAAGATTTTAAAAGAGCATGAAGACAGAGGTAAGAGAAATAATGGTGATGACAAAGAAGTTAAAGATTTAATGGATATTCTACTATAAGTGTGCAAGATAAGGATGTAGAATTCAAAATAAGCAAGAACCACATTAAGGCCTTCATTATATGGTACATAATACCGATCTTTTATAATTATTTCTTCAGATCAAATCTATTTACATTTATAAATTTGCAATATATATACACACAATTGGTGAAATGCTCCATTTTTGCTTGTATCAGAAGCTCTTCATATGAGGGACTGATACTTCAGCAGCTTCCATGCAATGGATTATGGCAGAGCTGATCAACCATCTAAGGTATTCAAGAAACTGAGAGAGGAGATAGAATCAGTTACAGGAACAAATAGATTAGTGCAATAATCAGATATCCCAAATCTCCATTATTTGCAAGCAGTGGTAAAGGAACCACTAAGACTCTCTAGCACCTGTAATGCCAAGAGAATGTCGTGACGATTGCAAAATTGGATATACCCAAAGAAACTACAGTTCTAATCAACGCATATTCAATAATGAGAGATCCAGAGAAATAAATTCTATACTGAGAGATTCTTTCAAGAAAAGGAAATTAAGATACAAAACAATTTAAGTTCTCTCATTTGGTGCGGGAAGGACAGCGTGCCCTGGTTCTAATTTAGCTTTGAGTGTAGTTCATATTACTATTGCATCAATGGTTCGATGCTTTGATTGAAAATATGTTGGAGATGGAAATGGAGGTAATAAGGTTAATATGGAAGCTAAAGTAGGCTCGACTTTCTGTCTGGCACATCCTCTTCTGTGTGTTCCTGTGCTTCACTTCAACCCATTTTTTGCTTAAATAAAATGATGCTGTTATAGCTGTTTTATGATAAATAAAATGAGGTTACAGAGTGTAGCTTCTTGTTTATCAGTTCATTTGAGACAGAAAATGTAAATTGGTTGTCACGAACTAAACGATAGTTCTATAAATATTACATTTTCTAATCAAATGCGAGCCCCGTTGAGTATATAATAATAATATTCCTAAGAAATACAAATATAGAAAATTGAAATCTTCTGTTCAGAGATATTCTTGTTCTTGATATTAACATAAGAGATTAAAATTCTGGGTAAAAATTGGTCCATTTTTAAATAGGACGATAAATGGACCTTCCGCAATATCACACCGACTGAACGTAACTTTTTTGAAAAACTTATTATAACTGATACACGCACAAGAGCTTAATATAACAAACTCGAGTGGAGGAACATACTACACTACCAGCTCCATTGGTAACAGAAATTTTATTTAAATTTGAAAATCTGAAATTTCCGACCACAAGTGGCAAATAGTCCATTCTTTATTTCAAATTGCTAAAGAAATAAATTCAAATAAAACCTCTTCAATAACAAAAAATAATTCCATGAAAGGAGAGAGAAAAAACCTAATATAAAACGGTATAAAAAATACTCGATATAAGAGACTAAACTTAAATTTTAATTATTCCAAACAATCATAAATTCAAAAATTATTAGAAAGAAAATTGGAAAAAAAAAAAATCTAAAAGGACACAATAAAAGAGAGAGGTAGGAGACCCTTAGTGGCTTCAATTCCAGAATTATGCGTTTGTCAGGGTCTCTGATATGACATATAGACAACATAAAAAATATTGGCTGTAAGGTTACAATATTATCTATGCCTAGCTAACAGAAGTCAACTTCCTCTTATTCGTTAATCATAGTAAAAAATCGAATTAATCGCATAATAATCTCCATAAAATGTACTTTACTCAATATATTTAATATTGAGTCCGTTAGCTGTTTTAATATCCTTTACAAAGCGGTGGATATATTAGACTCTAATGAAGTTGAACTGTTTAGATTTTTGCTTCCTCCTCTTTGAGATCTCGTCCTTTGATAATTGAATGGGGCCCTAAGAATACAATAGGTTGGATGTTGCATAAGGAGAATAGGCCATGCAGATGGTAGAAATTGTCCAAGTTGGGTGAGATGGTGTTATCGTGTTCCCATATTTGTTTTGCTCATATCAAGAGATCAAAATCAGTTTGCAGATTTGCTAGCTAAAAAATGGGTGAATGCTGTAGAAAGTTTTCTTGCCTCGAGCATGAAGGATTTAAGCTTATCATATCTGTTTTCATTGTTTATTTAACTGATACAGGTCTTATTTGAGTGATGGAAGAATGAAAAAGAGTAGAAAAGAGCCATAGAATATGAGTTACCCCAATTTTACTTTATTAGTTTACTAAAAGAATTATTTTATCGATAAATAACATATTTTGATCGATAAACTTGTAATCTTAGAGTTGAAAAATTATATATATACGAATACATTTTAGTCGATAAATATATTTATAAATATTAGCGGCAATATTATCCACTAATTACTTATAAAAAAATTTCAATTGGTAATTAGTGACTAATTTGATAATTAGCACTAACTTCCTACCGAAATCTATCGTCATTTTTTATCTATTTAATGATTTTTGATATATTTAATTATCGTTAATTGATAGTTAAATACTTACAAAACTATATCTATCCATAATTAATAATTTTTTTTAGTGGTTTAGATATATACTAGGTTGGATTTTATAAAAAGTTAACATTATATGAGTTAATTTTTCATAAAATGTTACCATAATCTCTAAAAGTTAGTCCAAACATCATATTACTAGAAACCACATAATCTAGCTCGAGGTTTAATCATGGTTGTGGAGATCGAACCCGAAAGCTCTTCCCACATACTAGCTCAACCTGTATTTCCAATTAAGCCACAAGGCGTAGGTCATTTAGGTATAGGTTTTGATATCTCATAGCACAATAATCTCAACGTAATTAATATTTTAAACTCATAATAGTCTCATATTAATATTTTTGAGGTGTAATATATATATATATATATATATTTAGATTGTTTTTTATTACCTACTACCAAGTCTTAATCCAAAGTGCAACTGCCAGTACGCTATTCTAGTTGTTTAAGTTGCCCTAATTCCTCAACTTCTACAAATTCTTTTGCTAAATAATTAAACATATATATTAATGTATAAATTTATGAAATTTGGCTTTTAATAAGACTTTGGCAACTTACTTTTTGTCCATTTAGGAACTTTTACAACTTGTCACATGCCAAGAAGGTTACTTGTTGACTGGGAAAAAAGATTTAATTAAGTTAGTTTACAGTAATTATAAAAATAATTAGGTTACTTATTATCAAGGGATATGACCTACTCCCCAAACCACACTATGCAATTTTGTACTAATTCGAAATAAAATAGAAGTCATTCAAAGAAATATATATAACCCATATGACGTTTAGATTGGAGCGTAGCTACACGTTACACGTTTAGGTTGTAGATTTTATCGAACAGATCTGTTTTTTTTTTTTTTTAAGAATAATATATATATATGACTTGCTAGCTATAGTAGAATCAAGAAATCAATTTTCTAGCTAGTTTGAGTATATTACATTTTCTTGATTTTTTTTTTTTTTAAATTTTTATGCCTAAGTTCAATTCAAGTTAATATTGACTTTGTTACAAGCTCACGGGTTCACCAAAACAAAAAGAAAAAAGAAAACGCTCCCAATCTAAAAAATGTAATTCAAGTTGATATCCCTTTTACGCTATATAATACCCACAAGTAATGCTTAAACCTCTCAAACAAACATAAAAATGGAGTTGTTCTTTCTTATTTCCTTAACCATTTTCATTATCCTTGTAACTTTTCCAATTCTAGCTCTATTGTCTCAGAAGCTACCCAATGTCTCTCATCTCCCACCAGGCAAGACAGGCTTCCCGTACGTCGGAGAAAGCTTGGAATTTCTCTCTACAGGCAGATTAGGTCATCCTGAGAAGTTCATATTAGATAGAATGAACAAATACTCCTGTCAAATTTTCAGAACTTCAATTCTTGGTGAACAAACTGCTGTTCTCTGTGGTGCACAAGGTAATAAGTTCTTGTTTTCCAACGAAAACAAGCTTGTAACTGCCTGGTGGCCGAAATCAATCCTGAAAATTTTCCCTTCCACACAACAAAGTACTATTTTAGCTGAAGGAATTAGAATGAGAAAAATGTTACCCATGTTTCTCAAACCTGAGGCCTTACGGAGATACATTGGTGTAATGGACTCAGTGGCTCAAAAACACTTTCAGGATAAATGGGAAGGAAACGAAAAAGTGAAAGTATATCCACTTGCAAAACTATATACTTTTACAGTTGCCTGTAAAGTGTTTTTGAGTTTGGAGAACGAAGAACAGGTTGCCGAGTTTGCAACTCCTTTCAATGATATGGCATCGGGAATCATTTCTCTTCCAATAGATCTTCCTGGAACATCTTTCCATCGTGGCATCAGGGCCTCGGAGGTTATACGGAAGGAAATGTTGGATATGATTGAACGAAGACGAAAGGAGATTGCAGAAAATAAAGCATCTCCAATGCAAGATATTTTGTCACATATGTTAGCAGCTACTGATGAAGATGGAAAGCGTTTGGGAGATATTGGAATTGCTGATAAGATTATTTCTTTGCTTATTGGTGGCCATGACACTGCAAGTGCTTCCATTACCTTTGTCGTTAAGTTTCTTTCAGAGCTTCCTGAAATCTACAAGAAAGTTTTGAAAGGTACGTATACCTGAAATTATTTATTTGGTTACCCAAATTATTAAACAAAGATTCTGCTTTCAAAAAGTTTATATTGTTTATGTATTTTGTTAACATATATCTATCATTCTCCAATTAACAGAGCAAATGGAGATTGCAAATTCGAAAGCACCAGGGGAGTTATTGAACTGGGAAGACATTCAGAAGATGAAATACTCATGGAATGTAGCCTGTGAAGTGATGAGAATAGCCCCACCTCTACAAGGCTCCTTCAGAGAAGCCTTGCATGACTTCAATTATGCTGGTTTCTCAATTCCAAAGGGTTGGAAAGTAAGCTTATACAAATTGATCTAAAGCAATATTTTTTTCTTTCTTTTCTGATTATAAATATTTCTCTTTAAAAAAGAAATTTAACCCTTTTTCCCTCCAATTTTTTAGCTATATTGGAGTACACATTCAACACACAAGAATCCAGAATATTTTCCAGAGCCTGAAAAATTTGATCCTTCAAGATTTGAAGGGTCAGGACCTGCACCTTACACATATGTTCCATTTGGAGGAGGACCAAGAATGTGCCCTGGGAAAGAATATGCGAGATTGGAAATTTTGGTTTTTATACACAACATTGTCAAAAGGTTCAAGTGGGAAAAAATGCTTCCTGATGAGAAAATGATTGTAGATCCCATGCCTATGCCAGCAAAAGGGCTTCCAATATACCTTTATCCTCACAAGTTTGAGTGATTTGCCAAATAAAAAAAAAGAAAAAAAAAAAAGAAAGAAAGGAATAGCTTTTCATAAGCAATTTCTGCAAACAATAATATTTGTGCACAAGCTACAAGGTCTTTTATATATTTATATATGCAAAAATGTTATTAATAATGCTAGATTTCCATTTTCTCCTTCATTCCAATGTAATTAAAAGTAAGTGAACTTTCAATATTAAAGAATGTGAATGACAGTTTATTGCCAGTTAAGCTTACTGTCTTAATTTTATTGGCTTTTCCCAACTTGTTTCTTTCCTTTTGATTTCTCGATCAAACAATCAAAAGATTACTTCTGACCATTGTTATTATCAATTTAATTGCATTTTTAAATAGAAAATTAAAATGGATGCATCATCTGAAAGAAAAATGATAAGCTCAAATGATTAACTTTGTTCTTTAATCATAATTAATTAATAAACATCATTGAGAAGGGACTAAGTTTCTCTATATATCCGCAATTACATAAGTTTTATATTCAGTTCTTGAAATTTTCTGCAACCTTAAGGCCTTCATCCTCTTCAAGGACTAACTAAGAATGTGGATAATTGGATTGTGTTTTTTTGCATCTTTATTTGTAATATATTATACCCACTTAATCTTCAAATGGACAAATCCAAAATGCAAAGGTGTTATTCCTCCTGGTTCCACGGGATTGCCTATTATAGGAGAAACTCTTCAATTGATTATTCCAGTTACTCTTTAGATCACCATCCATTCATCCAAAAAAGAATCCAAAGGTAACACCTTCCTACTTTTCTTTTACGAGTCGAGTAAGATTTTTCTGGGTTCAAAAGCACAATCTGGTTCGTCTTTCTGGCAGATATGGACCCATTTTTCGAACCAATCTCGTCGGTAGACCAGTGATAGTATCAGCTGATCCTGAAGTTAATCATTACATATTTCAACAAGAAGGAAACTCAGTTGAAATGTGGTATTTAGATGCATATGCAAAAATTTTTCAACTTGATGGTGAATACAGGTTAAGTGCAGTAGGGAGAGTTCACGAGTGCATAAGAAGCATAACTTTGAATAACTTTGGCGTTGAAAACCTAAAAGAAAATTTGCTTCCTCAAATACAAGATTTGGTGAACCAAAGCTTACAAAAATGGTCAAATCAAGCCTCTATTGATGTGAAAAAAGCGGCTTCTGTTGTAAATATGTTTATCATTATATGCCATAATGTAGTTTTTAGGGAAACATCCTATTCTGTCTTGTGCTAACTATATCACATTGCTTGCAGATGGTTTTCAATCTTACAGCAAAGCAAATGTTTAGTTACGGTGTTGAGAAGAATTCATTAGAGGAGATGACAGAGAAATTCACTGGAATCTTTAACAGTCTTATAGCTTTACCATTGAATATTCCAGGCACAACATATCATAAATGTTCAAAAGTAATCAAAAGAATAAGTATTTTATACCTTGAATTTCTCAGTATCATCAAATCGGATTTTGTTGGTCAGGACCGAGAGGCAATGCCAACAATGTTGAGAGATACACTCAAGGAAAGACTTACTTCACCAGATACGCGTCGAGGAGATTTTCTTGATCAAGCCATTGAAAACATGAATACAGAGAAATTTTTGACAGAAGACTGTATTCCTCAACTGATATTTGGAATTCTTCTTGCCGGGTTTGAAACTACAGCAACAACACTAACTCTAGCTTTTAAGTTTCTTGCAGAGCATCCATTAGTGTTAGAAGAGTTGACCGTATGTGGATCGTTTGCTTCTATTTATCAAGTTTCCAATTTTTACATTCAAATCATTAGATATTTTCATAACAGGCTGAGCATGAAAAAATTCTGAGCAAAAGAGAAAATCTGGAATCCCCACTCACATGGGATGAGGACAAGTCCATGACTTCTACCCATCATGTTAGTTCCACAAATTTTCAAAATTTCTCTCCTGATTAACTTTGCATTAGACAAATAAAGATATTAATTATATTTTTTGACAGGTCATTAACCAAACACTTCGATTGGCTAATTTTTTGCCAGGGCTATTGCGAAAAGCAGTGAAAGATATTCAAGTCTAAAGTATATAATTTCTTTGAAATGTTGGGTATACATCAAGAATAAGACGTTAAATCTATGACGCACGGAAACTCCTAACTATGAGTGTTTCCGCATTTCAAAAATATTTCTCATATACCTTTTCCTATATAAAATACTGTTCCCCTTAGAAAAATTATATTTTAAATGTAGTTTACCCAAATCTTGCTGCGTTTTTGACAGATTATAGAATTCCAGCTGGTTGGACAATAATGGTTGTCAAGTCTGCAATGCACTTAAACCCTGAAATATACAAGGATCCACTTGCATTCAATTCATGGCGATGGAAGGTGGGTAATTTCATCTTGCAGAACATTAGGCTGGCCAAGAAAAGATATTCTTCACATTTTTTTAAAAAATATTTCTGCTGTTCTATTTGTTTTCAGAAGACAAAGCTTAAGTTTTTTTTTTCTGTTCTGTTAAATGGGTGGTAGAACCTCGACTCGTACACTGTTTTGAAGAATTTCATGCCTTTCGGTGGAGGATCAAGGCAATGTGCAGGAGCAGATTACAGTAAACTTTTCATAACCATCTTTCTCCATGTTCTGGTTACCAAATATAGGTTAGTTTAGACTCTCCTTTTAGTACTTTTTACTTCAACAATAATTATACACTTGATGTGCAAATTTTTGGCACGATTTGGTTTTTGGCGTAGGTGGAGAAAAATCAAGGGAGGAGATGTTATTCGAAATCCTATTGTAGGATTTGGAGATGGCCTGCATATTGAAGTTTCAGCTAAAAATTGAAGAAAATTAAGATCTTTTTTTTTCTTGTTTATGCATATCCTTTTTAAATATGAAACTATTCTTGTTTCCATATTCGTAACTGCCCTCTATAATGTCCTCTGTTAATATAGCTTGTTAAAAAACTATCAACAAAACCATTTTGAGACACCAACAGGGCAACATAATCAAATCTCCGAAAATTTTCAGTTCCGCCAGAATGACTTAGCCATTTGATCAATTCTAGCATAGAAAAGTAGGAAAGTCCAGGGAGTTGGGATTTAGGTAATCTGTCACATCTTCACAGAAGTACAATTGTCAGAGCACAACTCATTTACTCTATTTATAATATACCTACCTTACTATATAAAGGTGTTTTGTTGAACCTCCCTCTTCCAGTACTTGTATGTAGAATATAAGTAGGGGAACAGAAATCCCATACCTGCAATTCAAATTTTAGCTTCTACTTCAACTTTCAGCACCCCTAAAGCTCAGCATTTCACATGGCAAAGTGGCATTTTCTTCTCCTTACGGTTTTCATATCTTTCTCGGGTAACAAGAATCAGACCCATTTTTCACCTTCTTTTTCTACAATAATGTTATTTTTCTCGCCATTTACTGATTTTATTTGCAGGCACTGAAGCTGCAATCTTTACCCTACAAAACCAATGTAGGATAACAATATGGCCAGGAACTCTCTCAGGAAAAGGACCTTTGCTACTAAGCGGTGGAACTAAATTACGACCAGGTCAATCAATAACAATTGATGTACCTCAACAGTGGTCAGGCCGCTTTTGGGCTCGTACTGGCTGTAGGTTTGATAGTTCCGGCAAGGGAAAATGTGCCACCGGTGACTGTGGTGGCTTGACTCATTGTGGTGGGGCCGGTGGTGTACCACCAGTCACACTAGCTGAGTTCACATTAGATAACCAAAATTTTTATGATGTTAGCCTTGTTGATGGCTACAATATACCTATTTCCATCTACCCCTACGGTGGCTCTGGTGACTGCAAAAAGGTCGAGTGTTTCTCCAACTTGAATCCAAGATGCCCCGAGGATCTACGTGTGATAACTAATGGTAGGATTGTGGCATGCAAGAGTGCCTGCACAGCATATAATACTCCTGAATACTGTTGCACTGGTGCTTATGGCAACCCTCAGACCTGCAAGCCTACAGGTTTTTCACAGATATTCAAGGCTGCATGTCCTACATATTATAGCTATGCCTATGATGATGCAACAAGCACATTCACATGCAGCAATGCTAATTATATAATTAGGTTTTGTTGACCGATTAAGGCCGTGAGTGAGACTCCGAAATAACATGATATATGCATTATTCTTGTTGTCTGAGAACTTCAGTGAAGATGCAGATAAACTGCATTTGAGGCTTTGGCATATTCAAGGAACAACAAAATGCTACTAAATCAATAAATTCCATGAACTTTGTCATGACATGGACAGTATCAGACTGATTTCTTTCTTTATTTTTCATATTGTCTTCTTCTATTCCTTTGGAATAAAATAGCAGTGGGCTTCTAAATTTCTTGTTCTTCTATTTTCTTAATGCAAGCTAGTTATCTTGTTTGGATGTTCTTATGTCTGCTTCTACGTGCTGCTCAGAATGCCACTCTAAATCACGCGTCTTACAACTACAAAAGGTTCTTTTTGTCAAACACCACAAGCAATCTTGGCCAAGATATCCCATGATTCGGGCTTAAATGTATCTTGGGTTAAAGTTTTAAACAAGGGAAATTTATCAACTAGACCATAAGGTACTGTCTTGTGGTCTTCTCAAGTCGTTCTCTGTTCACAACCCAAAGCTAATCAGATATGTTATATATCATATATCCCTAACTATAACGTGCCAATTACAGAGTAAACAGCATCTTGATGTGACACTAAGTTACTCCGCGTAAACATGTCCCTTAACAACAACAACAAATAATATTTAGTACTAGCCTCCTTTTAATTTGATTCCTTTTAGCCTCTGCTCTGCTAAACAAACTTTTGCTGAGAGCATTAAAACAAGAACAAAAAAAAATCAACTAATCAACGCACTTCAACGTATTCATCAGAAAAAAAATTATCGAAATCAAAATTCATTCAGGAGCCAAATTAAGATTCTCAATTTTGTACAATGCATGTATTTTCATTTATGCTCTATTCAAGAGAACCATTTTTGTTTAGGCTGTCAACAACTGCAAACTAATTAATCATAAAAAAGATTCGATTTTGGCTTACAACCATGTAGTTTCATGTATATCACAACGTTTCAAGTCTGAGCTCGACAAGCCCTATGTGCAAATGAGCCAGGAAGTCCCTGCAGAAGAGTGAAAAAGTCAATTACCTTATATACAAAACTCCAAAGGTCCCGTACAATCATCTGCTGCCAAATGAAAAAGTTGTAGCCATGTTATAAGGATGCACAAGCGGGAAATTTTATTTTTCAAATTAAGGAATTATAGTGTTATTAAAGATATAAAATGCCTATTACCTGACACTCATAAATAAACCCATGAGATGCAGCATCCATGAGATGCAGCATGAAAGGATGAAAACTCTATGATCCACCACAACAACCTGAATTCCTTCCTCCCACTGCCATTTCTGGCTCCCGTCCAGGGACAACAATGTTGGTTCCCTTGAGAAGGGAAGCATTCCCTCCAGATTCGTGTTCATTTGCAATAAGGGTCCTTTTGCTGATTATTCGGTAAATCTCTGTCAGGATGGAAAGGAAAGCCGATTCAACATTAGTAGCCTCAAGGGCCGATGTCTCCATAAAGAAAAGGCTTTCCTTTTGGGCAAATTCTTTGGCATCCTCAGTTGGGACAGCTCGAAGGGTTCCTAGGTCAGACTTGTTACCTACAAGCATGATGACGATGTTACTATCAGCATGCTCCCGTAGTTCCTCTAACCATTTGGCTATATGATCAAATGACTGACGCTGGGTTATGTCATAGACAAGCATTGCCCCGACTGCACCTCTGTAGTATGCACTTGTCACAGCTCGATATCTGCAATTGACACCACAATATAAACAATCAATAAATACATTCAAAATCAGGACACAATAAAAAATGATCCAACATTACTACTTGAATGCAGAAGCAAGAGCGACCATCCCAACCCAGATCAATATACAGAGATAAATGTTGGCATGTACAACTACATACAAGTCATAGGTGACAGATTTATCAAACAATGGGGTAACAAGTCAAACAACAAATAGTTATGTAGCTTTTGCTCGCCTAACCATCCACATGCCAAACCAACTTTTTGTAGTAAGCAACAGATATTCTGTTGCTAGTTCGATCTATTAGAAAGCAATTTTCAACTAAGCAAAACATTAACATTTTATATAATGCCAATATATCCTATTTCCTTCTCAGTGTCCATTTTACTTCTTTTTAACCATCTTCAGTCTTCAGTTAATACTAGCTTACAAAGTCCTCCGAGGTTTTTCAACCGTTCTTCTATCAATATATTATATAGCAGCCACTTCAGTCAGGAGAGTTTAATTCCAAAATTTAAATTTTGCCAAATATTGTAGGTTCTCATGTGTAATCATTACTAGAATCACAAAACGTGCTCACATTACAAGAATTGCGATAACTTCCTATCCCAACAATTTACTTCAAAACTATATGGTTTCTTCACCAATTAACGACAAAATGATCATGCAACTTCAAAGGAGAAAAAAGCACCTTGGTCTTTTCTCAATTTCATTTCAACCATCATCACAAATTAACTTCTTTTATCTGGAGCTTATGATTTTCCTTCTGCTCTTTTTTAAACACAAACTCGTTTAAATTCCGGGAAAATTCTATAGCATCAACTCATCGCCCATAAAGAAAATAAAAAATAAAAATTTACTCTTTCTTTCAGCAAAAATCGATTAAACAAATAAAAAGCTAAATTAAACTAAATGATTATCCAAAATTGAATAGACGCAATGCAAAATAAACTTAATTCCAGCTTAATAACCCAAAACCTCTCGTTCTTCTTCTTCTTCTTTTTTTTTTTTTCTTGATCAAAATTATTCAAAAGAGAACGAGAGAGAAAGTACCGTTCTTGACCGGCAGTATCCCAAATTTGAGCTTTAACAGTTTTGTGATCAATATCGATGGTTTTAGTCTGAAACTCAACTCCGATCGTGGCTTTAGATTCTAAACTAAACTCGTTTCTCGTGAACCGAGCCAAAAGCTGCGATTTTCCGACCGCCGAATCTCCGATCAGCACAACTTTAAACACGTAGTCTATCTTCTGATTGAAATTTACTTGCTGATTAGCCATCTTTTCAGCTAAAATTATAAATTTTTTCCTCAAACAAAAATTAAAAGAAAAATTGATTATAGTTTGTTTTAGTATGAATTACTAAAGAGAAAGAAATTTAAATCAAGTTTCTTTGAACTTAATAATGCGTAAAAGAAAGATGAAAAGCTAGTAGTAGGTAAGATTAAAGAGAGCAAAAGAAAGAAACATGAAGAGGACTGTGAGCTTTTTGTCGTTTGGTGGACAATTCAAAGGAAAAGGAGACAGAAATTGACATTTTCTTTTGCTTTATTTTGAAAAGAAAATGGGAATGGAATCCAATTTATGACTCATCGTTTTATACAACTCAACTATGCTTGGTAATTTTGTCGTTTATGTTTTCTACCCGTTCTAAACGACTGGCCTTCTGTGAAGACCCATGATAATTTTGGCAGCTGCTAAGAGAAGAATTCCAGAAATTATTTTAGCTCAAGGGGGTGTTTGTTTCTTGGAAAAATTTTAATTCTAGAATTTGTAAACCCTGATAATACTTTTCCAAGAAAATATTTTCTCAAAATGATGGAAAAGTCGAATTCATACGGAAAATAGATATTCAAAAAATTTTAATAATATTAAATGCACTTAACATAATCTTACTTTCTTTAAAAAATTTTATTGTCATACAAACATAATTATTCAACCTTAGTTTCTGAAAAATAGATTTTCATAGAAAAAAGTTTTTTTCATATAAATATTGAATCTCAGGTAAAAAAGAAATTATTTTACCAATCAGATCCATCTCCTCTGGGTTACATGAAAAATATAAAATTTTCAATATTCATCGAACACAACTGTTTTCATCAATCCCGCGAAATAAACATATGTACTCCCCCGTATAATTCAAATTTTGATCTCATATCACATTCTTGGATCCAATCTCTGGAATGCATAATTCACAACTGATACAAAACATTTACATACAGGAAAATTTGAACTAAACTATTCTTAAGCAATAACAAATTTCTTGAAAAAGCTCTACATTTTGGGAAGATCAAATTTTCATTTTTCTTCCCACAGGAGATTTATCAATAAGATGGCTAACCAGAACACTGAAAAAATGTAGCAATAGATCACAATTTCCTATTCTCCTATGTTATTCTACATACTACATTACATCAAAAAAATTTTCAATCTTTCCCATTTACTAGCTGCTATTTATATATTTACAGAAACAGAATCAAGCAGAAGCATTTGAATATTGTTTCTGTTTACTTGGACAGATGCATTTCGCTCTAGTATCTGTGAGGGTCTGCAAGAAAAAGAACAAAGAAAGAAGAAAATTAGGCAGGTGAAGGTAAATTTAGTTGAAAGTTCGTGAGATCTTGATTCAACATTAATATCTTTTTCTATATATTACCTTAACCTGTTTCTGTAAGTCTTTAATGTACTCAACTGCCAAATCTAACATATCTGCTGTGTTTGTTTGCTGTCATTAGGAAAGACATCAAAATATTTTTAGTAACTAAATTAACACTTTAATTTAGACCCTGTGGCCAGAAAGCCTGAAGTCAGAACTAATACCTTATCCATGTTTGGAAAAAGATCTTGAAGTTTTCTCATTCTTTCGCTGATTCGTGTTCTTCTTACCTGATATATACATATCAAATAGTTAGTTCATTGGTAATCAAAAGTGCAAATTTGTTTTTGTTGAATGAATGGAGTACTAATTGGGATGTACCCTCTCTGCAATGCTTCGGGGATGAGTTGCGCAGCCTCTTTTGGCTCGAACTTTACAGGGAACAGAACCTTGAAATTGCAGGAACTTCTCTATTGTAGCCATCTCTGCAGCTGTCTTAGGTAAGCTCAGGTGATGAGTCAAACCAGTCAGGCGGTTTCCAGAATTTCCATTCTGATAAAGAATGATAATATTATTAGTATTTGTATACAAATTTTAGCAGAATAAATAGAAAGTTTCATATGCTCTTCAAAATTTTACCTCATTTTCCAGTATGTTTAAACCAGAAAACATATTTCCTTCATTATTTCTTAGAAGTTTGAAGTCGTTCGAGGGAGAATCATCCCATGAGTCATTCGCAAAGCTCATGTACTGTCTCTTGCCAGTATTACCTTCGGGACTACTTGCACCAGGGTTTTCATCTCCAATTTCAGGAATCTGAGGCAAAAGCTGCCCTGATGGGAAGTTTACATGATTGCTTAACCTACTAGTTGACGAACTAGCTTCTCCATTCAAGCCACTGGAAGCTTGAAAACTGCCCACATCTTTTGTTACAGTGAAACCTGTTAGACATTGGAAATTTATTCATATTAAAGAATCAATCTTGGAGGAATGGACAAGATAGGACTAATTAGTCTTAACACAATTAGGATTTAAATTAATAAAAAGAAATTCAAATTTCCAACAAGTTTAAGATTTCAAAAATGGTTGAAAGAAGAAAAAGGGCAACCTTAAAACTCAACTAACTTTGCATAAAGAAAATTTAGATTCCATCAAAGCTTTTTCGTTCTACCAAGGCATCTGCAAGAACAATAATTCAACATGCTTGATTGTAGAGAAAGTGAAAGAAATGTAAAATGCATTTTCCTTTATCTCAATTTAACCTATTTTAATATTCGCCACAGGACAAATCAAATGTGCTATATACCATCTAGTAAAAAATTCAAGGGCATCTTAAACAAATATTAACCAGAAGATTCCTCCTACTTTCTTGGAAAACAAACAGAAGGTAACATAAAAAAAAAATACTATATTAATTTTGAAAACCTTTAAATATAAATTCAACTAAAATAAAAAAAATTAAATAAAACAAATAGCAATACCATTGTCAACGCCTAGATTGGAGAAAAATCCAGCTGGAGAGCTGCTTTGCCTAACAAGATTGGATTCACTACCATCATTCCTCTTTGATGGCTGCAAAGAATTCTCCGGAGCCATTGAGTTCATAACACCGAAAGAGTTATCCATAGAATTATTGTTAACATTCACTGGATTAACATTATTAGCCAAATTATTGACCGGTAAACTTTGGTAAATCATCTGCGATGAATCCTCCATTTCTTGCTTCATGATTGGTCTTTCTCCGTATTCTTGCAAATTATGAGAATTGGAATTACTTGAACCATTACATGTTGACATAAATCTTGCCAACATGGTGTCCATTTCAGGGCTTGAAGATCGAAAATATCGATAGTCTTCACCTTCAACACCGCCACCGCCATGGCCAGTGTTGACACTGACAAGACTCTCAAGAAATGAGCTTGGAGCAGAACAATAACGAGTGAGGCCTGAACTATGTTGTTGTTGTTCTTGATGGTAATGATGGTGATTTAAATCCATGAATTCTTGATTCCTTTTCAATTCTCTATCTTGGTACTTGAAACTAGGACTACTATACAAAAGACTCATGTCTTCCTCTAAAGACAATGACCCCTGAAAACCACAAAGAATACCATTCATCATTCAATCTACTACTCTTTGCTGTTCTTGCTAAATATAAATTTAATTAGAATAATACCTGAGCTGCTACAAGCTATTCCAAATGTTGCTTAAACTTCAAATTTGCTTACTTTTTCTTCAATGAAACAAAATATCCAACGAAGATTAGCTATTGCTTCAAAGAAAATACAATCCAATAAGTCTGCAAAAGAGAAACAAAAATCTTATATTTCAATGAGAACCCAAATCAAACAGCTTGCATTCACATAACAATTCAGATAAGAAAATTAGTCTAAAAATCTAATAATGAAATAATGAATTCACCTAAACTGTTTGTTCTAAAGTAGAAGAGAAGAAAAGAAAGAAAACAGCATTGCTTCTACTTAGAATCCATGTCAATTTATGACACTTCTGTGTTGTAAGTAGCTTCAAGACAAAAGAATCCACAAGAAAGAAAAGAAAGGCAGGTATAAAAACTAGAAATATAGTACAGAACCTCTTCAACCCAAAATTAACACCACCTAAACCTATCAAGAAAGTACCTTAAACAAGTTTCTCTTCTGGGTTTCAGCTTTTATCACTCTTTTTCTAAGCAGAACACAGAAATCAAGAAAAAAAAACAGAAAGAAAGAAAGAAAAAGAACAATCCTGTTCTTGTCTTACCACATGTGTACATTTATGTACAACCATTGTTACAAAAGTGCACTCAAGGATGAATGTAATTACACCTAGATGCCATTGATGTGATATGATGTGGTCAATAGGCATATAATCATGTATGTTGACAAAATTACCCTTAATGGTTTTTTTTTTTTTTAATTTGGGAAAGAAAACCCTAATAGATTATTATATATTGTGGGGATTTGAGTTTAGGATTAAGGATGTTCATTGGGTGCCTTAGTGGCAACATGTTATTTTTTTTTTTATGCATATGATGCTTAATAAGGTATATGATGCTTTGCTTATGGGTCAAGCAACTCTAGTGTGACATGGAGAGTTAGATGTTCACTTGTTAGTGTGTATATGTGAGGGGAGAAATTAAATATGGTATGGCTTCCCTTTTGGTTTTGGATAAGAGGCAAGTTAGGTATTTTTTGTATAATTGCACCGAGAGATATCGTGGCTCATATCCGTTATCTCCACTCATCTTTAGAGGCAAAAGGCTTATATCTGTTAAGTCCAGAAGAATTTATATCGACTCAAGAGAGTTAGTATTGAACTCATGATATAATTTATAGTGATCAATTCCGTAAGTACTATTTACCACTAAACTATCATGTTTAAAAGGATAATGCATTAGAAACATATCGTGGAATTTTTTTTTTTTTTTGACATTTTTTTCTTTCCTTCAAAGTTGTTTCTTTTCATAAACATGGTCTCCTTTTCTTTTCTTTCTTTCACTTGATAATTTTTTTTTTTTTTTGGTTTTATACGACACGTGACGTCATATATATGCATATGAAATGGCTAAGAACAAACAACCTTAGCCAAACACAAACCAATTCTTACTTTCTGAAAAAACATTGGGCTAATGTATTGATTTGATTATATACTTTTAACAATTATTCTTACAGTCATTTTAATTCCATATTTTTTATATTTCAGAAATTAATATTCATATCTCTCGTGAAATGTAAAAAATGAAGGATGAAAAGTAAAAATATAGAGAGAGGGATAGAGAGAGATACTGAACGTCATTTTCCTTTTTCCCCGTTCAAAATATAGTTCAATTGTTGACTCTTCCTATAATTGAAACGACAGCTTAGCCGAAAACGGTGTCTGGTTTTGCAAAAGTATATCCCACTGTTTTCCTTACAATTTCGATAATGTCAACTGTCAAATAAACCCTAAAATATTAATTATTATAAAAAATATTAACGTAGCCTCTTTTGGGGGCTACAAGTTTTCGCAAAGCTAAAGATTCAATGAAGAAAGGTAAAACGACAAAGCAAGACAGGTTCATCCAGTCAAGATCAAACCCATTCAACCCTAATATTTTTATCTACTATATACACGTGAGGTTGATGATGTGCAATGAATCAGAAAACTTGACCCAAAAAGAGTTCATATTCAATTATTCACCGTTTAGTACAAATATTAATCAATTAATTAATAATTTATCATTAATTAAATATTAATAGCTCTCAAAAAAAAAAATTAATACCACGTTAATCTCATGTTGCTTGTCTATTTACTAAAACTGTTTATTAGTTGACTTTTTTTTCCTTTTTTCCTTTTTCCTTTTTCCTATGTTCTTTAAATTGCGTTTCAAAGTATATTAATTCGTTGACTTCCTAGAAATGTCAACCCTTTTATGAGAAGAAAGTCATAACTATTTTCAGTAAGATGGTATGTCGGCAAAATTAGTTTTCAAGCATAATATTTGGGTGTGGCTCATAAATGATATTTGAAAAAACATTAACTGAACTGTAATAAAATATAATCCGATGTAATAAAATGCATTTCTAATATAAATATTTAATTATTAATAAGGTGTTGGTTGGAATGATAACTAGAATTAAACGTTTAATTCCTGTGAATAAATTTAAAAATACAAATTCAATTATGGACGAAATTCGAATATTTAATTTTTCTAACATTGTATGTATATATGCTGAGAATTACAAAAGAACTGTTCCATTAGATAAAGGTCAAAGATTGAAGAAGCATCTCAAAGTCTTTTGAAAGTCAACTTTTCTTTTCCCACTTGACTTTTCTAGTTTCTACTATTAATCTTAATTTCAAGCCATCCAAAAAATTACTTGTTTAACAATATCAAAATTCCTATTTTCATACCATTGTTTTAAGATATTTTATGGATACGAAAAATAGAAGGTATAATAGATAATGCCCATTTATTTTTTTGACACGCTGACATAATTAATAAACGTTAGCATTGGAGAACAATTTTTAAAAAAATTTTCATTTTTCTTCATATGACAATTAAATAAAAGCAATTCAGGTTAGCTTGGGAGAATTTCCTACAACAAATGTATTAAACTACACAATTGAACCAATCTTGACTTGGCAATTGGAAATTGTGAGGTAGAGTGGTGACCAACACACACCTAAATAGTGGCATTTTGTGCCCTACTTGTTGGAGCACCTTCCTAGAACCCAACCTCTCACATATTAGATGAGGTAGGTAAAAAGGTTCCTCCTTCTTATTATTATTTGGAATCTCTCTCTGAAAAATAGAGAATCAAATAAATATATATATTATGTTCTTATACCATATGCCAGATGGATTCCATGCCAATCTCCTATATACTTTTAAGAATATTTCAATGGTATTAATTCTCAAAAGGGCATTTTAGGAAAATAATTTTATTTTTTTATTCTTCCTAGTGATAGGTGAGCATACTTTTTTTTTTCCCTTTAATTTGTAGATAAGCACAATTTCAGGCCACTAATTTGGAGATTGGATTAGCCATAAGAGGACAAATCTTTATTAATTATTTAGAAAAAAAAAAAAAAAAAGTTTTGGTTCTGAATCTCATAAATAGATTCAAAGAAGCTTTTGATGACTTGTTTGGTAGGCAAAGTTCATCTATGACATAATGGACAACTGTAAAATGTGGATAACCCAACATTTTTTACTAACAAAAAATGTATTTTATAACACAAAAATATATTTTATAAGAAAAAAAAAAATCTGCCTTATCTCCTAACAAAGCCCTTCATTGGTGTGGTTCCATAGTTTGTCTTCATCTTTGTTTACATTTGATTTGCTGTAATCCAAAGATTTATTGGTTTACATAACCATGCCCTAAAAGCATATTTATATTTAATTATTATAATCTTCGTATTATGTATAAATATATCAACCGTCGTACACAGTAACTAATATCAGAGATTTCAAACTCTTGACCTTTGAATAAAGATAGATGAGTCTCAGCCACTCGATCACACACTCTGAGTTTAAGTTCGATCAAACTATTATAAAAGCTACGCTATCAAATGCCGCAATTAGTGGAAATAAAATTTTGAATCGATTTCACGAAACATGATCTTCCATTATTTCGGATATTTCCCTAAACCAACATGACATATTCTGATGCCATCTTCAAAAACAATAAACCTAATAGTGGATAGAGTGGAATTTTCGGACAATATGATTCTGTTTCAGTAGCAACCTTACCCCATGAATTGAATTCACGTCTATGAATAGACCATTTGAAAAGTCTTACAAAAGATGTGCAACGAGGAGAGAAAATAGACTAATTACAAGTCGGCCAATGGACAACGAATTAATTAACACTATACATTTTCTAAATTTGAAAAATTATGTCTCTCGTGTAACTGTCATCTGTTTCTTGCAACTTTAATTTATATTGTTAAATCAAAATAAAGTATATGTCCTGTTAGATATTCTGTGTATACATTTCCTATTATGCCAAATCTTGTTCTTCCAATCTTAGATGCTCCATATTGTATTTTTTGGATCGAGTCGAACCAATGAAAATAGATATTTTTAATAAAATGAGGGTACTTTTACATGTACGCTAAAAAATATAAATTTTGAAAATACTAAGGAAAATTATTTTAAAATACGAACCCCTGGTCTTGGAGGTAAAATTGGCATGTAAAGATATTATTTATGTACAGTGGGCCTGAAAGAACCTGAAAACATTGCGGCAGTACCTTAAAGGAATCAGATTCTGTAATGGAAAGACGAGAAATTTTTGAAGCCTCAAAAGTCTAATAAAGTTGTTGCAGTTAATGTTCTGTCCTGTGTGGAGGGAAACAGAGACAGCGGAAGCTGAATTGAGCTTTACGTTTCATGTTTCAAGATATTAATGATTTGTAAGTGCCAATTTATGATTTTCTTTAGTATCTGAAACCATTGGAAATTTTAGAAATGTAGCATTTGTACCTGTGTCCATCGACATTAAAATGCTGAGATAGGTGCCAAGTGGTTTGATTAATCTTACCGTTTATATGAAGGAAGGGTGAAAGGTTTGGATATCCATTGAGTCGCCAATGAATTAAAAATATGCTGATAAGGGTTAAAGGTTATAATGAGACAGGAATTACACGATCAGAATTAACATAATAGCTACCAAGGGGTAATGAAGAACTCCAATAAGATGGAAACAAACGAATAATTTGTCATTGAACACCAATTCATAAGAGATACAATTTAATATTGCAAGTCCAGCATAATAAGCAGTTCATAGCCTCGTTATTTTCCCAAAAACCGGTTTAAAAACAAATAGCTAGCATGAGAACTTCTTCAGTAGTATGCTTTTCGAGGGTTGTTCTGTAAAGAAGAAACCATAAACCATAGACCATTTATTAGATAATGCATTTAAAAGAGATGATAGTAATATTAATATTAATTGACAGTACAGGGTGATGTAAACAGTTGGCAAATGAAAATGAACAAGAAAAATAGAGATACCAGAGGATTTGGTCTGTAACGGTAGCCTAGCATCATCCGCTTCTTGTACTGCTCATAAATATCATCATCAGGAGTCACCTCCCCAGGATGATGAGCACCAACACCCAAATTATTCATCTTTACATTACCAGCCATTATGGGATCTGCGATGCCGCTTTTGCCACTCCCCAGACCCTCACCTGAGCCAAATATCCATATTTAGACGTCTGTTTCTCACACGATAAAGCACTAGGAAAATGTAACACTTCCACACAAGGACAAGTCCAAGAAGCTTTCAGGAAATTACACATTATGTAACTATAGGATTCCTGCTATTCAAGCTGAAAAGTTCTACTACTACTAATATTATAAGTGAAAACACATGGACCTCAGACACAAATCACTATAACTTGAATGTGAAGGGAGAGAGTTAGAGAGAGGACCTTCTTTCCAACCCATTTTGGATAACAGTCTATGCCCGACATTATCAGCCTGAATTTTTGACCTTTCTGCAGCCTCTCTAGCAGCTTTCCGTGCAGCTGCATCATTACAGGTAGCCAAGAATTTCTCAAGCTCTTCCTGTGGAATGTAGTCACCCATGTGATGACCTCTTTTTGAAGAACCTGTAACGCCAACTACACCATAGAAATGAGTCCATTTTAGCAAAATGTCATACAGAGACCAGAATTTTCCTGCTCACAAAATAAAAATCTTAAACCTTGAAGAGAAGGAGGAGGGGGCATCTCATCCTTTGACTGTTTAGGCAGTCTCCTTCTCTCTTCTTGAGCAGCCTTCTTCATGTAGAACTCCATCATTGCTATGGGATCTGTACCTTCCGGAGCGCTAAATTCACCTGCAGCATACAAAAAAAATGCAACACTCAACAATTGGATAAAGATAGACATATTAAATAATTAATATGCATCCCAACATGAGATTGACATCAGAGTAAATAATAACACTATCAAAGCAAGGTTATCACACAGGTTCAAAATTTCAAGTACTCTGATTTAATGCAATGCACACGAGCAAAATCAGTTCAATTTCATTCAAGCACAAACTCGGCATGTTTGTAAAGAATATGGAACATTTCTGTTGAGAAGGAACAGAAATAATGGTTGACTTTGTCCGAGGAAAAAAAAATTAAAAGAAACTCATGTAAACCCATAAACCAAGGATGTTGCTACATGCTATTACCAGCTCTTCCTGCTGATTCTGTTTGTACTGAAACCATTGAATCCCCCTGCTCATCAGTGGCTTCATAAAGAGCTGAAGCAGGGATTTGGTAATTTGGTTGCTGCTGATGAGACCTGTGAGAACCACCTGTGCTTTTAGAGGCCGAAGTACTTGTAGTACCTATACAAAAAAATGTGTTTAGCATTCAAATTTCACTCTTAAGGATCAACGAAATTGTAAGGAGAAAACTTTGAACAAAGCAAGTCAAGCCCACACTTCCAAAATGAAAACAAACCAACCAACTTTAATGTTCTACCCACGAGGAAAAGAAAGCACATTTCTTTTGCTTTACACTGGCAGAATAATGAAAACTACAAGGATGGTGATCAAGCACAAACCACTAGTAGAGATTTCAGGATCCCTAGCCTGTGAAAGAGCTCTCTCCTCTTCAGCAACACGAAACTCATAGTATTTGTAGTCTGAGCATGTCTTGTCAAATAGAAATCTGCAGGTAACACAACACAATAAATAAAATAAGTTTACTGGGCACAGATTGAAGATGGGAAAAACATAGGCTACGAGCTTTGAAAGAATTAATGCACAAGAAAATTGATGTTATACAAGACATACTTAAAAGGCGTGTCACCAGGATTCTTTTGGCGCGTGACCTGCTCAAATTGCCTTCCATTTTTGGCAACAAAACTTGCAAGTTTGTCTGCAACTTTCTTCACTGTAGGATCACTCGGAGACAGTGGTGCTGCACATCACTTATAAAACTGATTAATACCAAGAGCATGAACAATGGAATTCAAATTACTCTTGTAGCAGGCGTGCCACACATGCCAAATCTTTCATTGAACATCTCTTTCCACCAATGTTCGTTGGTATTTAAGGTATAAGCTGCATTCATCAGACAAGAAACATTCAAGAATGTGCTGTCCTTTTCATTTGCCCATTCAAGCTCAGAGTAGACATACTCAGATGATTGTTTGACCACACTTACCCAACGAAGGGGACAATATTAATTCTTATAAAATTGTAAAAAGGTGGTTTGTCAGAGATGCACACATCTAAAGGATGTGGACAACAGAATGAGATAAGATAGTTATTAAGAAGAAAAAGTTCGGATGCTTCAGATAAAGGAATATGAAGGCAAAAAGCATTTGATTGAGTAAGGTCATTTATTTCACAGACAAGGACACGGACAAGAAAGAAAATAATTAAAAAAAATCATGATTATACACCATGAGTGCCGGCAAAACAGTAATTCAGGACAAGTGCATGCACTTATGACCTAAAATTTGGTATAAACAAGTATAATTCTAACTACTTGTGGATGAAATCATAACTAAAGTCACATTGGACCCTAAAATGCACAGAGGACAACGTAATTGAAAGTATCTTCACCCATTATCCCGTAATTGAAAAGGTCAAAAGATCAAAAGGTACATACAAACTTCTGTTGCAACCCTACCACAGGATTAAAAAAAAAAAAAAAGTTATGTATATAAGCAGTAATTACCAACATCCACGTGTCTTGATTGTTCAGAAGAATCCAAATGATTCAACTTCTGCCTTTTTCCAGATGCATCACTAGAAACATTCCCAGCATCTACTTCATCTTCATCCTCCTCATCTTCACCCAACTTAACCGCAGGAGCCACAATCTTTGACTTCTGTTTCAAGCTGAAAGCAAGTTTTCCACCTGAAGAAGGCTGTGGGGTCTTGCTTGCACTATTAGCCTTAAATTGCATACTTATTTTACCAGTGGAAGTTTTAGGGGCCAAAGTGCCTGAAACTATGGTCTTGGGTTTATATTCCTTCTCTACAGCAACTTTATCCTTCTCCTGGTCCTTATCCTTCTCTTGCTGAAGTTGTTTGAACCTCTCCATGAATGAACCATCATTAACAAAAAGACTAGAAGGAGCCTTTTTATCCATTGCCAAGAAGCCAAATATGCTTAGGCTGTCTACAGGAAGCCACTGTTTGACAAATAAGCTTTCAAGCTATTTAGACATAAGTATTAATCTTTAGCCTTTAGGCTATGAGCTTACACATCTACTAATACTGCAATAATCATAAATTCCATAGAACACGAAGAAAGATACTTAAAGAAAGAGAGCAACTATTCTGCAAATAACAGACCACAAACATAATCTTATTGCCAACAAAAACCCAATACCTAAACTCAGAATAGCAACACCTTCTCCAGCATAAGAAAGACAAAATTCCCTTCTGAGCTATTTAAACCTCCAAAGTCGCATATCTCCAAACCCATTTATGTTAAAGACACTGAACAAAAATTCAATTCAAAAATAGAGAAACATTGAAAACATTGACTCGAGGTATTAAAGCAAACATAAAAAAGAGTAACAAATACACCTCTAGAACCCCTCTCCACTGCAACCAAAAATCCCAGAATCTATTTTTACAATCATTCCTGCATTTCCCATTCAACTGGAAAAGAAATATAAGGAATCATCAAATTTTCTCCTCTTAAAACAGGCCCAAAAGCAAAAACGCCTTGTGGACTCCTCATATAGCACAATTTATAAAAAAGTTCCTAACCCTAGCTAAATTTATATTCCTCTCTTTTCCTGGTTAACACAATTTCAATCAATTCCTCTACCAAGTTAAAAATAGATCCAATTCAAATCCAAATCGCACCTAACAAGAATTCATCAAAATAAAAACCTAAACAAAAACCAATTTCGACAGAAACAAAAAAGAAAAAACCACAAATCCCACAAAATCAAAAATTCCGATCGAAAGTACCTTATATTCGTGATTTGTAATTGTTGATCGTGATAACTATTGGAACGATTAGGTAGTAAACGGAGAGATTGAGCTAATCTCCGACCTCTATCTTTTCCCCGTCTCCGTTGAGGGCAGAGAGAGAGCGCGTGTGGGCTTTGGGCAGAGGTTGCTTTGTTTATATCTCTTGTGAAATTTGCAGTTCTACCTTATTTGTTTCTGAAAATATAAACTTGGCCCCACATTCAACTTTTTTTATTCAAATATTATGGACGTAAACGAACAATTATGTATTATTTATTTAGAAAAAATTAAAATTGAAATTTTGGCGAAGTAAATCATTTTTTTGGTAACAATTATTCCATTCAAAATCCACTTTTAATAACAATGTTTCTTTTTTTATTTTAATCAGAGTTTTGACATCTGATCAATGATTAATTAAAACAAATGAATAGTTAATCATCAGAATTAAATTGATATTAATAATATTATAATCGAATTAACAGTTAAATTAATTAAATAATTAATATTCAATGAAATTATATAAAATAAATTTTAAAAATATATTAGGCAATTTTTATTATCGGCTTTGATTTTACGGGTTAAATTAACTACCAAATCAAGTTTTAAAATCACGTTCTCTCTTCGTTATTTCAGAGAAAAAAAGTCATTATAATAATAATATATTTAGGAAAAATATCAAGGACTAAAATGCAACAAAACAATGAAATGATGGTCACATTTTCAATTATAGATTTCTAAAGGAGCACTTGCCAAAAAAGCTTATCGCGTCAATAGAAGGAAGAAGCTTACCCAGCACCAACCCAAGAA
The DNA here is from genome assembly GCA_947857235.1 of Jatropha podagrica. NCBI lineage: Eukaryota > Viridiplantae > Streptophyta > Magnoliopsida > Malpighiales > Euphorbiaceae > Jatropha > Jatropha podagrica. The sequence goes on along the minus strand of CANUEP010062741.1, from coordinate 42,395 downwards.
GGGATTCTGAATGGAAACTACGAGCTTTAAAACCCTAAACGCCATAACCCCTTTATCCTTCCATTTCCGTTCAAGAGCTCTTCTTTTACGTCCCCTTTATTTGGCCCAATTCAGGAAGAGACATTTTTGCTCTTCTCTTTCCATCTCCCAACGCTTCTCCACACTTTGTTCTCTGTGTAATACTCAATTCTTTTAAGCTGAATATGTATGTATATAAATGTATTAGTTTGATGTTTTTGTGGGGTTTTTATTAGTTTTATGTTGTGGATGTAGCTGAAAGTGGAAATGGGAATCCGTTGCCACATGGAATTGGTGAAGCTGTTAGTGAAGTCTCAAGAAATAAGCTTCTTCAAGTGGTATTAGTGTCTCCTCAGGTACTATGCGCTCTTTAGGCTTCAAATGGTTCAAATTTTTTGTTTCGGTTGCAAATCCAGTATTGATGGTGGGAGCTGCTTATTGGTTTTGCAGCTTGACCTGGTCTTTTTATTGTTCAAGTGGTCTTTTGAAACTGGGACTTCTTTAATGTCATATATTCTTTATTATAATCGGTTGGCAATGAATTTATGGTAAGCTTAATAAAATGCTTTTACTTGTTAATGGCATATTTTTTACCTGTTTCAAAATTTAAATAGGCCAATGGAGCAGTTATTTCCAACAATTGTCAGTGCTCTCAACTCAAACTTTTCTAAAGCAGCAATGAATATCAATTACTGTATATAAGAATTGTAGATAACAGCTATAGGCATTCTGCCTAATTAATGAAGAAAATACTCCGAAAAAATTCTTGAACCATTAATTTTCTGCAATTAGTGGATTTAAAACATGAATTCCGAGAGCCAATGACACTCTCCCAGGAGGCATACATCTTAAGCATTTGCAGTATTCGAATTTTCAGGTAAAGTAGTTTATTTGAGAGGACTGGCTGGATGTTAAAACATTAATCATGCATCATAGAATCATACAGCGCCTTCCTGTTCCTTCAAATGCTTGATCGGGTTTCTTTGGAAGTCAATAAAATTGTGCAGTTGGAGATAGAGTACAAAACCATACAAGTCAATATTCCAATTGCTTCCTGTTTTCAAAAAAACTACAGCATATAAGATATTCTGAATGTACCTTTAGGTAGTTCCTGTAACACGTGCTTGAATGTCTATCTTTTGACAAGAATGGGAGGGAAAAAAAAGAAACAAACCAAGCAGAATGCTTAAGTTTTTATAATTAACTTCTGTGCAAGTCAGTGATTAGTCTAAAATAAATTGCTAGCCAGTGTGAGTTAGTTTTAATTCTTCTTGCTCCGCAATGTAGAAGGGGTTGTTTGAATCAAATTCCAGAATGTAGTTTGCTATTTGTTTCTTCATGTATGAACCAGTCATGCTAGTCAGTAGGAAGCGGTTATTAAAAGCTACTTGCAGTGGTTGGTAGGTTCTGTAGAGTTAAGAGTCTACATGTATTTATACTTGCTAACTACCAGTGGTGTCCGTGCCGAAAAGTAAAGAAATAGAAATCATTTTTAAGTTTAATCATTTATTGGATATATGAAATGAGTTGCACAAGATTGACACTCTTGTAACTTCTCCCTTGATATTTTTTCGATTGGTCATATGCAAAGCTGTATTTTTGTATCCTCAAATCTTATGTCAATAACAATGCCCTTCTGATGTTTTCTTTAGGCTTGCAGACAGCCTCAGTATGTCAAGCCTTGTTCTGAGAAAGATTTCTTTGGTCCTTGACAGATTCCAGGAAACACAGGTTGCATTGCCAGAACATGTGCAGCATCAGCTGTTGGGCTACACTTAGTTGGGGTGGATATTGCAAACTTCCACTTCAGTTCTTTATTTTTCTTTCTGATTGATTTAGCTATAAGTTTGTACAAACAGAAGATGGAATAAGCTCTTCCACTGTCTCGGAACCCCACCATGATAACTTTTCGTAACTTTTTCCATTTGATTTGCATCTTTTCCTTTTTCAGCCCTTAGGATTCCAAGTTGATGACACAAAATTGAAGCGTGCTGGGCTGGATTACTGGCCGTATCCTTGTATATATTCTATATGTTGTATGTGGGAGCATTTTCTATGAGAATTCCTTTGTGAATTTTTTGTTTCAATATTTGCCGACATGTGTTTGGGTTGTCGAGAAACTGTTGCTTAATATGGCAATCAAATTGCCCTTTGTTTTGTTCAGTAATATGTTTGATCCGATGCATGCTTAACTTCCATGAATTTCAGAAACCCAGCATATCAAATTTTCAATCTAAAGACATGTGAATTTGCCAGCTTTCCTCTTAGCATTCTATTTTTCGATTTTCTAATATTCAGCTCTTATTACCATTTTAACTATATGGCTTTAGTTGCTTGTCTCAAAAATTAACTCTCAGTCTTAGATACGTTATTGTGAAAGTTCATGACTCATGGGCTGAGTTTCGAGACTACTTCAAGCAGCAGGTTTTTCCTGGAACAATAGTGGTTTTTGCCCTTTTGAAAATCCAATTATCTTTCTTTCATTTGATGTCTCTTTTGTCATTGTTGCAGGAAGGTGATAAGCGTTTGCTAGCATTTACCAAGAGGGGAAAAGCCACTCATTCAGTATGTTTACTATCCTTTTAATCTCTGTGATGTTTGAGATTTCATCCTGCCTAAATTTTATATATGTTGCTAATATTTAATGAATCTCATTAGCATCACAATCTGTGACTAGTCCAGCAAACAACCCCTGCAATCGAAATACAATTTCATAGGACCCTTCCCACATTTTTCCACTCATCTGCATAGTATACTATGAAAAGGAGAGTCTGGGATAACTTAAGTTAGAAAATTTCATTGAAGCCCATTTATTGTAAGTGAACAAAACCTAGACAGTAGACAACTATAAAATGATTGCTCAAAGCAAGAGCATATTCTTGGCTTTAAGACTGCCATCTTCGATCTTTGTCAAGTTTATATTTTTTACTAACCAATGTCGTGCTATGGTTCTCCTTCATCTATAAGATCCTGGAAATCACTAAAACTTGTATTGAAATTTGCAGGGGTTCTCCTATAGGAAAGGTGATTATCTCTTATTTGGCTCAGAAACACGCGGCCTACCACCTGAAGCTTTGCTGGACTGTGAAAATGAAACGATTGGTGGGGGTACCATTCGGATTCCGATGGTTGAAACCTATGTTAGATGTCTGAATCTCTCTGTGAGTGTTGGTATTGCTCTGTATGAAGCTTCAAGACAGTTGAACTATGAGCAGCTTAAATTTCCTTCAGAAACTTGTATTGATAATGAGAAATCGTTTGTTACTGAAGATATTTTTGCTTGACAAAAGTTGCATTTTTTATCATGCAAATTGTCAATCTTCTACCATACATTATTTATCATGTATTGATGTAATACAATTGATGGGGCAATATTATCCAACCAAGCAACTACCGACATACTAACAGTTTAATTATTTATTTTATACTATTTTGTAAAATCCAATCTCATGGAATTGTCTGCTTTAAATAATAAAGAGGTCTAACGGTGGTTGATCATATCACATGACAAGCTTTGAATGATGTCGTAATCAGGACAATACATCCCCATGTTCTCTCTCTCTCTCTCTCTCTAGTTTGTTTCCCCATTCAACGGTTTAGATTCATGCCGTGTGTCTCGTTACCATCCTTTAACTCATCCACTCCTGGATTTTTTATTATTATTATTCATGAGGAGGTTCAAAATTATATGAAAGTCTATAAATTTATTTAAATAATTATTCATTTATTCAAAAGTCGTATTTTTTAAAATAAAGGGTTATATCTTTTGGAACAAAAAGTTATATCTTTTGGAATGAACAATTATATACTTTAGTATAAGGTTGTGTCTTTTAAATATGTCTTTTGGTACTCTATAAATAGCTCTTAAATTATGTAACCAATAATAATAATATTAAATTAATTTTTCCTTAATCTCTCTTTTTCTATTTATTACATTTTTATATATACATTCTTTATTTCTTATATTTTATAATAATTAATGGATTTTTTAGTAAAATACTAATAAAAAAAAAGAAGTTTCAAGATTTAAAATCCTAATTCTTTTTCATTCTTTCTTACCTGAAACAAAACAAATTGATTTCATTTCTTTTTTTTTTCTTTAGAACCAAACAGAATTGACAAATTTAGAGGGAAAATGAAAGTGATATATACTGTGCTTACAGATGTGTTATGGTCCTCGTGCGATATACACTTTTTTTTCAGTTTTAGACGCTATAGAGAAAGTGGGATTGTATGTGTATGTATATATTCACTTTTTGCTTTTATCACATGACATTCATGCAAGTTGTTTATTTGTAGGTCATACAGTCCCACATTGTTAAGGGATACCCTTTTAATTATCCTCTAACTCATCTAAACAATAACCTCAAATTAGTATGACATTAGGTTTGTTCGGTTAAATTAATTATTTTAATATTAGTGTTTAATTATTAGCTATTTGAATAATTTTTCATATAATATTAAAAGTTTATATCACTAAACATTATAAAAAATAGCATTCAAGTTTTTTACCGTTCAAAACGCTAAAAGTTATTTAAAATGCTGTTGTCAAACACACAATCATAGATTGAGGAAGAGAGGAAAGGAAAATTTGAAGAGGAGAGAAAATTTTCTGATATGAAAGAGCAACATTTAGCTGGTCAGATCTAACCACCTAAAATTTAGTGAATTTGGTAATTTTGAAGATGTTGAATGTTGATGTAAGACACATGCATATGTTCCCTACTAAATAATCTCATTTATGAATACTTCTTCATCTTGTCTTCCTCTGTATGGTCCCCTCACTTCCTTTCTTTTTCTTTTTCTTCATAAATTCTCACTTTTCTATTTTATTCCTCATACCATAATCCTCACTTTGACTAATTTGAAATTAAGATTTAATTAAATACATGTATTGATATAAATAGACATCGTAAATAATATTAAGAACAATCATTAAGTGAATAATTTAAAAACAGACGTCGGATCGAATAATATAATATTAACATAAGGGCATAATATTTATTTTTTCTTCCAAAATTTTTGAATAGTTTATAATGTTTGGTGAAATGAAAAATGGAAGGCACCCAAATGGTAGGCCCATATGCCATAAACACTAGTTTTTGCTGGCATGGGACTATTTCACTATGAGTTGGAAGAATTATCAAAATGGAGACATTTATCAACCTCTTTGGATACAAATAGGAAATTCCATTAATTGAATAGTAGTTAAATGGTAGTCTTGGAAGAATAATTATGCATCGATATCATATAATTTCAAAATTTTTGGAAAAAAAACTTTGAGAAAGGGAAAAATCTTGAGAAATTTTTAAATAGATTGCGTCTATCACGTCAGTTATAGATTCACTCAGTGAAATACAGTCGTATCAGCATTTTGCTTTTTTTTTTTTTTATTTCTAATCAAACAGGGAACGTGAAAAGATTAATAGAAAATAAACTTTTAAAAAAGTAAAATTATGTTGTGACTGTAGTTTATGAAATGAATCTATAGTTGATGTGATAGACTGTATCTACCTAAAAGCTCATTGAAAATCTTAAATTTTAAAAATCTTTTGGAAAAATTGCGAGTGATTTTTGGAAGAAAGAATTTGGATTAATTATATAAACTAGTAAGAAAAAAGGAATTAAAAATTCTTAATTATTATTTACAATAATGGCTAATTATATATACCTTCAAGAAAGAAAATATGTAGTTAGATACTGATTTAAATCAAAGAATAATTAGGTTGAAGAAAAAGCAAAATTCACTAATCACAATCATTAGAGCTAAATATGTTTTAATGATTCTTGTAGTGCAAGAAGATTTTTGTTTTATTTGCTTTAGCCTTCACCATAAGTGAAACTTGGAAAAGAGGAACTTTTTCAATTATTAAGACTGAGATTTCAATTTTTGAAATCATGATATGATATTAATTGATAGAGAAAGCCAATGCCTATTCTTGGGGTTGCCTACAAATGTTGCTTTCAAGTTTCAATGCATGCCCTTTGCTTTTGTATACTTAACCCAACAAGCAAATAGGAAAATGCCATTTTCATCAATTTTCCTTTTTCATGATATATTACATTTCGATAAAGTTAACTATTTTAGTGATTATTAGATAACGTCTGTCTATCAATTAGTATTTCATTAAATGTTAAAAGAAGTAATATTTTATAATTCATTATCTCAATTTCTAAACATTAACATAAACATGATAACACTTAACAATACAAATGATAGAAATAGTATTTTAATCATAATCCAAATACTAAATGTTATATTGAAAGCTTTTGTAGAGAATACTAATGAGAAAAGATAATAACATATGTAATTCCCCAAAATAACAATACTTAATAATAATGATCATAAAAGAAAATAATAATGCATTTAGCAAGGGCATATTGGTCCAAAAACATGTATATATCGAGCCCCGACTCTCCCCTCCATCTCTACCCATTTCCCTCACTTCCTTACACAAACTCTGCGACATAACTCCATTAACAGACATCCTTTCTTTCACATTCAAACCTCCTACATTCCGCTGATCAGACAAAAACAGAAACTTTGTTCGTAGACTATAAATATATATATACACACATTAATTTAGCGAGAAATGGGTGTTTCATTTTTGTCACTCTGTCTCTTTCTTGCCATTGTCTCCGCCAGCGTCAGTTCTTCCTCGGAGGCTGACCTGGAAGCGTTATTAGCCTTCAAGTCTTCATTGCACGAGCCATATTTAGGCATCTTTAATACTTGGACAGGCACTAACTACTGCTCCGGCTGGTACGGCGTCAACTGCGACCCAACTACCGGCAGAGTCGCCGACGTCAACTTACGCGGTGAATCTGAAGACCCCATTTTTGAAAAGGCTGGCCGTTCAGGTTACATGACCGGTTCCATCAACCCTTCAATATGTAAGCTTGATGGTCTTTCTACTTTAATTATTGCAGACTGGAAAGGTATCTCTGGTGAGATTCCAGCTTGTGTAGTTACTCTGAGTTCACTTCGAATTCTTGATCTTGTCGGAAATAAAATCTCCGGCGAGATCCCGGCTGAGATTGGGAACCTTCAGAGACTCACTGTGTTGAATCTTGCTGACAATGGGATCAGGGGAGCTATTCCTGCTTCCTTAACTAAGTTGGATAATCTAAAGCATTTAGATTTAAGCAACAATAAAGTTTCCGGCAAGTTGCCGGCCGATTTTGGCAACTTGAAAATGTTGAGTCGGGCATTGTTGAACCGGAACCAGCTTACCGGATCAATACCAAGTTCTATAGCCGGTATGAATCTCCTTGCTGACCTGGACTTGTCCATGAACCAGATTTCGGGTCGGTTACCTTCATGGTTAGGAACCATGCGGGTTCTTTCGACACTCAACTTGGATAGTAACATGATATCAGGCGAAATACCGGCATCTTTGTTGAGCAGTACCGGTTTGGGTATTTTAAATCTAAGCCGAAACTCTATTGAAGGCAATATACCAAATGTTTTCGGGCCGAAATCTTATTTCATGGCCCTTGATTTATCGTTTAACAATTTAAAGGGTCCGATACCCGGTTCGTTGTCGTCGGCAAAGTATATCGGGCACCTGGATTTTAGCCATAACCATCTCTGTGGGCCCATTCCTATTGGATCACCGTTTGATCATCTTGAAGGGTCCTCTTTTAACAACAATGATTGTCTTTGCGGTAACCCGTTGAGGACTTGTTAATGTGTATCGGACGATGAATGTTAAAAAGCAAGCGCCCGAAATACCGGGTGATTATTGTGTCTAAGAATTAATGTCATTAATTATTGTATAAGTGAGTGATTTGTTGGATTTGTATGAGTTTAATTACGAGTTGAAATGGACAAAGAGAAAGCAGCTCCATGTCCATGCACGTGGAACAGCATAAGCTTTGACAGAGATTGTGAAATATGACAACGTAGCACATGCCTTGCAATTGTTGCAAAATATAAAAATATAATTTTTTTTTTCTTTTTTTAAATATTTGTTTTGAGGCAAATTCAAGTTCAAAACTTTTCAAATTGAAATCAAATCTTAGGTCAAACTTAATTTTAAAATTTTCAGATTTGTCAAATTTTGAGTCTAATTTCAAAACTGCCTAGTTCATGTTATATTGCTGACCTGTTAAAATATGTTTGAATTCAACGGACTAACTTTTGCAAATTAAAAATTCAATCCGTGAAAAAAACAGTTACCGAGAAGGATACATGAAAATATTCATGGAGAAAAAAAAAGAATTGCAGTAGTAAATTAAATACTCATAACAGAGGTCAATGAGCTACCTCACTGACATCCACATTAACTCTTGTAAGTAAGACCCTTTGCCTTTTCATTGATATCCCCATACGTGATCCTGGAAAACCATAGGCTTGGGTAATTATTTTCTCACCAGATTCAAAACAGCGGTTTTGAATTAGCCAGTCCCAAAAATGAGTTGGTTCGATTCAAAACGAGTCCTCGCTGCAACTAGTCCACTCTATCTTGCCAAAAACTAGACTAGTCCACATCTTGTGAACCAGAACAGAATAGTGAATGGACTTTTAGCTGTACAGACCTACACTAGAAATAACCAATGGACCTCTAGATCAAGATAGCAATAAAGACAACTTCCAACTATACATGGCTCTGTCTAATGATTCTCAGAAAGTTCTTGAAAGTTCCTTTCAAATCCAGAAAAGGCAACCTAATTCTCTTTTCAGAGAAGTTTAGTGAACTTCGAACATGCTTGAAGCTAATGCCTCTATGTGCAGATTAGAAAAGGAAAATAAATAGAACACATTTTGAAAGCAAATTAAACACAACATGATTTGAAATTAACTGTTAAACCATTATAGAAAAGCAACTGCAACTTGGGTGCTGGAGGTCAAAGAAATGTGGACGTTGCTGTATGTTTGGATCACAATATTGGGCATTAGTAGATAGCAAAGGGGTAGTGTTGAATCTACACCAGCCACATTATAGGTGAACATTTTGATGATAAAAATGAGATTAGACAGAAGTGGATATAAAATAAAACCTCTGACTCTTCTGAGGTAGTTTATATTGTAGTTTGAAAACAATCTTTTCAGGGTACAAGCTTGCAAAGAAGCTCTAGTATGCCTATCAAGAATAAAAATAAATGTCATGGTTAGTTGTTGTTCAGTAAAGAAGTTCCAAAGTCAAGAAAATCACATTTCAGATTCAAATCCAATATTCCAAAATCCTTCGGGAGTCAAAGGAGGGGCATACTTATACCGATGCCTAGAAACGCCATCATGATGCTCACAGCGAAGATTCTGCTTACCATCAGCGTCTTTACCCCCATTAGGAAAAACCGCATCATAGAATTTCTTGCACTGCTTGCATTCTACTCCTTTAAAATTATCCCTTTCAGCTTTCTTTCTAACTGGTTCTACATACTTGAACCCTTTTTTACCACCTGTTTGTAGTGGTATCTGCTGCTTTTCTGGAGCGGGATCAACATTCATATCCTGTGTTTCATCATCTGAACAATTATCAGTACTAATATCTTTCTCGATGGGAACATGAGGATCTTGTACTGTTCCATTCGTGGCTCCATTCAATGCCCCTCTGAGGTTCTCAAGAGGGGTATCAAGGAAATCATCATGAGGGTCAGGTCCATCTCCATACTGACGAGACCTGGTATCTATCCAGCGAGATGCAGGCCTCTTTGTACCAGTGATTGGAGCAGACTTTGCAGTAGGAGGGCATGTCGATGAATTATAAATGTTAGCAGGAGAGCAGAAGCTTGACATTGGAATTGATTTGACCACTTTATCATCCTCCAAATCATCCCCAATGTCATTTTCAAGTTTCACTCTTTTCATCTCACAAACAACTGCAGGAGCATCTGGACTTTTGCTTCCAAAATCTAGAATACCAAGCAAATGGAGATTGTTTAGACTTTAGAGCGAGGGACAGAAAGAATGAAGTTTACATCCAACAAGGCAGGCAATCAGAATACTGTTCTTTCGTGCAGGTTTCTAAATTAAGTATAGATCCTTAGAAACTAATTCAGCAAATGCAGGTTTCTAAATTTTCCTATTCTTCTCCCTTGAATTATAACATCAAATAAAAGGCCAGTAAGATCTTACCAGGTGAAGTTGTTAGATTTTGCTCGTGTGCTACAGAGCCACTTTCATCTTCTAATTTGATCCTGGGAAGCATATTTTCCTCGGTAAGGCCACACTTTGTGCAGAGAAAATTGTATTGAGACTTCAACCTTTTGTACATATCAAAGAGATCTCTTCTCTTCTTCTTCTCAGCCAGTAACTGAGAGTCTTTGAACTTAATTTGCTGAAGTAACTCTTCATATGAATCCTTTCCGACAGCTTCCTTGCTGCTTCTGATGAGATTTTCCTTGAGCTCATTGATCTTCCCCTCTAAATCGCTTACTTTCTCCAGAAGTTGTCTTTTCTCATTCTCAGACTCCTCAAACTGTTGTTTTTGCTTCAAGATCTCCAACTTATTCATATCAATTTGTCGAAGCAATTCTGCTTGCAATGTACGTCCCTCCTCAATTTCTTCAATTTTTTCCAAAAGATTCTTTTGGAGTTCACCAACATTCTCCTTCAGAAATTTCACGTCTCCTACAAGTTGTTCCTTCTCTTTTTGGAGCCTAATAATAATTTGCCGACAATCTGCTGCTAACTCATTCAACGGTATGTCTACTGAGTTATCCTGTTTTCTCTCAGCTAGCTTTTCAGTCTTTCGTTTAAGCTCCCCTTGAAGCACTTCAACCTTTTTCTCTAAGCTATTCACTTTGGCAAGCAACTCATTTGTCCTTTCTTCATACTCACGCACTTGTTTTACCTTATCAATTATGAGAGAGGATTTTGTTTGAACTAATTCAAGCAATTTACTATGCAATTCCATTCCCTCATCAACTTCTTTAGACTTCCTCCTAACTTCGTCTTCTAGCTTATCAATTCTAGTTTGTTGTTCTTTTTCTTTTAGAAGGAATGACTTTGTCTCCTCATCAAGGTCCCATAACGACTTATCTCGCTCAAACTTAAGACACCGGTTTTCTTCAACTACTTCTTGTTTTTCGAGTTGAAGTCTTTCAATCTGAAGCAAAAGATCTTTCTCTTTCTCTTTCCAAGACTCTTCTGCTTCCTTTTTGGCCTCAAAATAGATGTTCTGCAAGCTTTTAGATTTCGTTTGTAAATTAGAGTAAAGCTGACTACAAAAGATATACTCTATCTGAGAAATCCTATCCTTCGCTTCCTGAATTGTAGCAACCAATATAGTACTAAGCCTAGTTACATACTTCACATCGTCACTATCCATTGGACACCCCAATTTCGGAGAGCATTGAAGGCTTCCTTCCATATCTGTGAAGTAACAAGATAAGAAAGGCAATCAAGATCTATTGACATACCACATTTCCAAATTTCAATTTCAATTCTAAAAAAAAAAATCCACTAAATCCATTTTCAATTAAAATGGGGCATTATGATTAGATCATAAAAATCCGCAGAAACTAATTGAATTGACCAATTCAAGCGAGCAAATCAAAGATTAAGAAAAACATTAAGCATTTTAATGAAAAAAGATAATTAATCAATGAAATGAAATCTGCCAATGGAGCAATATGAACATCGTTTTTTTTTTACTCACTTTTTCCCGCTAAACAAACAGAAAATAAAGGAAATAGAATGAGAGACAGGGAATTTACCTGGATTCTTCGATTTCTATTAGGAGATGTTCAAAGCATTAATCTTACTCTGTATATCTTTCCGTGAAAGAGTGAATTTTTCGAGTTTTGAGCAGAGCTTGGCGCTGGCGGGTTTTTAAAAATTGTTGACGCAAGTGAAAATGAAAAGCTTGGCGGGGAAGCTTTGATCAAAGAAAAGTTAGTGATGGTTGCGACTTTCAATGGGCTAGGGATACTGTGGACTTTGGTGATCGTTCGAGCCCAAATAACTACCGGATTTGCCCTCCTGCGGGTTCACTTCCATAAAAAAACGTCCTGTCGTTTTGAAGTAAACGTCCTTGGGGGAAAAAGCAGGTTTATCCGCTGAGAAACTCGAAAATCTTCACATTTTCGAGAAAGAACTTGTAAAGTTTTTTTCGGTAAGAGGTGTAATTTCCTTTTGGGCCAAACCGTGCTGTATTCGGATCGGGATTAAACTTGTACTCGGATCCAGATTAACCCAAAACTAACATGTAACCCCCTCCAAGCTAACTTGCCAAACAATGGCAAGATCCTTGAATTTGAGAAGAATGTTGTACCCTCAAAAATAGAAACTCAAGAGACCAGTTGTTATAATTGATTGAGCTTACTGAACGAAGCTCTCTCCAGCTGAATTTTCTCTCTTTTTTAGCTCAATGCTAAAGTAAAAATAGCGATTTCTATAAAGGTACCATGAGACATTTAAAACAGATAGAGAATAAATGTTATGGATTTGTCAAAGAGAATCCAAAACAAAACCAAAATCACAAGTAATGAAAAGGCAAAACGGAAGTTTCCAAACTAATAACTAAAGTAAAAGGCTACTTCAATCCTCTTCGTCAATGACCTTGGTGTCCAAACCCTTGAATCCCTCAGGAGGAACCTCTGCAACAGTGACTAGTGAGAAAAACTCTTCCTTTGCATCCTCTTCGTCATTCCTCTTCCGTGCGATTCGAACGCGAACTCTCTTTGGCACGCTCCTGATTCCACGGCTCCACACATGCTTGTTTAGCTTGACATCCACTCTAACATCAGTTGTCCCCATGGCTTTTTGAGCAAACTTCCTAATTTCCTTTATGGCCTTGGGAGCCTTCTTCTTGAATGTGCTGTACACAAATTTCATAGTAGTTTTGAGTTAACAAAACACGGTTCAACATCAGACGCGAAGAAACCACATGCCGAAGCGAAATGCTCCACAATTTTAACATGACAGAACCTTAAACACATATCAGCTGAGTAGCCCACTAGAATCACCAATTACCAGCAGGGGGAGCAAAAGTAAACTAAAATTGTTTCCAAAATTCAAAATAAAGCTACAAATTTCAAATGAGAAAGAAAATTTCAAAACCTCGTGGCATTGACAGAAATGTATTACACTTCAAAGACAATTTGAACTTCTACAGTCTTAGAAATGTTATGCTTTATTTACAAACTTACACTCCTTTGTGTCACTTACAGTCCTAACAAGTATCATTAACATTTTCATAATACATATAGCAACAAAACTTTGTCAACAAACTCACTAATAAAAGCATTGAAGGGTAAAGCCTCAAGGACTCTAGCGATGCTCTGCACTTACAATACAAGCAATTCTTTGAAAGTACAATTACAAGTAGAGCTTCAAAGCTCTCAAGGCAAACCCAACAGTTGTTTCTTAAACATAGAAATGATTTTTAAAAAAAAATACGAGCTTGAACAGCATAGCCAAATGACATTTACTGTTAATTCTCCATTATTTCCTCATTTCAGCAACAGTCAACTATAACAAATCTTACAAACCAAACATCTTGAGCCTTTAATTAACCATATAAATATTAAACTTCTATATACTGAAAACTAAGCCCTCTTCAAATTTCCAAATACCAAACGACATAAATTCTACACAAAACTACAGAGCATGAACAGAAGCAAGATCAAACATTTATCAAGATATAGATCGGATCGATATCTTTAGCAATCGAAAACAAGCTACGAAATTTAAATATTCAAGCACATATATATGTTCAAATAAGTGTATACAGAGTGAGAAGAAGGTTTGATGTACCATCCGTGTAAGCGTTTATGGAGGTTAATGGTGTACTCTCTGGTAACAACCTCTTCTTTCCTTCCTTTGCCTGATTTTTCCACCATGGCTGCGGTTATGTATCAGTCCCAAAACTCGCTACTCTTTTCCGGCCCGCTAAAAGAACCCTAGATTCCTTCGTTGAATAAATATAGTAGCTTCACTGACGCCAAATGTCCCCTGTTTTTATTAAAACTACGTAAATGCCCCTTCATTTGAGGGTATTATTGTCATAACATGATTACAATTTTGGTTAATTCCCTATTTTCAAAATTTAATTATAATCGTTCGTTTTTATTTTTATTATTAATTGCTAGTTAAATATAATTTCTCTAATAAATGCACATAAAAGAATGGAATATATTTAATTTATTAGTTACATTAAATACTCTAGTCAATATCATTATTTTTAAATTTTAATTATATAATATTTCTAAATAGTGTAATAGAAATAAAATTAATAAATTATATAATTAAATTTAAAAAATAAATAATCTTAATTAATATATTAAAATACAATTGATGAATTAAATTGTAATTTACCTATTATAATATTATGCACTACGTGGGATAATAAAATGAAAATTCTTTGATTAAAAATTCAAACTACCTAATTAATTCAAATTCATTTGCACTTGCATCTAATTTTTAAATTAAGTAATAAAATAAAAAAAACACTTTAAATAGTATAAATGAAAATAATTATCAAACCCAATTAGAGTTGAGTGGGCTTTCGGATATTAATAGTTATAGACCGAAAAATAAAATAGTTGGGCCTCGTATCCACATTGTTCCTTTCCTCTTGGGCCGAATTATGGAGGAGGCAAGATAGTCCGAAAAACTTAACTGCCATGCGCAAGCGGGAAAAGTAAAGGAGACAAAGGAGGGAGAAACAATCTAGGGCACATTTTACTCTCTGCTCTCTGCTGCCTGCTGCAAGAACGTGGGTTCTTGCTCTTTTTTTTTTTTTCCCCCTTTTTTTTTGTTGTTCATTTCTTAACCACCAATTCACTTCTGCGAGTAACTTATGCTTCTCTTGTCAATTCAATTTCAGGGTTCATAGGTACAATTCCGTGTAAAGATGGTAGGTTCCTTATTTATTCTTTTGATTAGAAAGATAAATTGAGGTTTATTCGTTACACAGTTTATTTTTTGTAGTTTCATATGGATTTTTCCAGTTAACTTAAAATTTTTTCTCTTTGTAATGTCTACTACTTGGGTTTCAGTCAGGGAGGAAAGAAACTGTACTGGACTTGGCAAAGTTCGTCGACAAGGGTGTCCAAGTCAAGCTAACTGGGGGTAGACAAGGTAACTAATTCTACTTTGTCTTGATCATTTCTTTTGTTAAAACAGAATTTGGAAAATTCATAAATGGGTATGATATACTGATATGCACTATTTTCGTTGGGGTTTTTCTTAATTTGGGTTGAGAATAGTACTTGATTCCAGAGAGAAGATTATCAAATTTTGAGCTATTGAATTTGTACTTTTTAACCACTAGCAGAGCAAATGACTTCCATGAACCATGAACAAAATTGGTATTGAAATCCCTTTAGATTGAAGAACATGTACATATGTCATGATTTGAAGTAAAGAACTGTAAATTCTGTTGATTGTAGATTTGATAACTTAGATCTGATGTCTTTAACCAGTGAATATGTTTGATTTTGAACTATGAGATTTGGCATGGGCCGGAGGAAAAAAACACACATAGGCTACATTAGGTAAGCTGTAATGTATTGTTATGTAATCAAATGCATTTCTAGCGTAGTGTTTGTACTAAAAATTTGATTACATTACATTATATTTCATTGCAAATTGGCAAACTTATCATTAACGTACTATATGTGAATGTGTGCTTAAAGTTATGAATGAGAAGAAAGCTGAATAGTTATCAGAACGCTTAGGTCAAATAGGCATAAATACCAAGGGTGTTGTGGTCTTGGTCCTCCAAGGGGTCCAACCACTGTGCAAACACACACACCAAATGAGAAGTAAATAATTTGCATCTTGAAATTGCAGAAAAGATTTTGTTGGATGTTGAAAATTTGAGAGGAACATGATCATGTAAATTATGTGTAATCTGTCGGATGAAATCAAATCTATATATCCAGGCTTGTACTATGAAGTGTTCTTCGCTTCAGCAGCAAATTTGAAATTTGAATTTTGTTAAGATGGGTCAAAGGATCTTCTTGTTTGAAGAGTTGTTGGGTGACCTCCAAAGTAGAACTTATCTAGAAAAGTGTAAATCGGGTTCCTGATACGATAAGGAAATGTAACTTAAAAGCCAATTCAAAAGGTTGAACTTAGTAAACTCTGGAATCAAATGACCCAATGAGGGTTTAAGATGCAAGATTTTATTATCCTGATAATGAAATGTTGACACAAGCTTGTTCTTATTTTGTGATAGTTTTTGTATCATTCAATGGACACACAGTGAGGTATGGCATGAGGGGTTTCTAGGTCTTTAATGAAATGAAATGTTCTCATGATATATGTCATATGTGGTTTTTTTTCCCTTGTTGAATGACCTTCTGACCCTTCTTGATTCAGTGACAGGGACTCTGAAAGGGTATGATCAATTGCTAAATCTTGTCCTGGATGAAGCTGTAGAATATCTGAGAGGTATTAACTTTGTGATAGTTTTTTGGAATGTTCAATACTTTAATGTATGTGTTATTTTATAATATCTGAGAGGTATTAACTTTGTGATAGTTTTTTGGAATGTTCGATACTTTAATGTATGTGTTATTTTATGTATCTTTCTAGACTGTGTTCTGCTTTTTATGCCTATATGACCTATTTATAGAGGAACTTTTGTTAAGATGATATCTGTTTGATTAAATGCATTTATCACTTTCCATTCACTATTAGTTCCTAATCTGCAATTTATTGGTTGGAGCGTAGATTGCATGGATGTTGAGGGAAAATAGATTGGACTATGATTTATCAACTAATTCTATTGTTCACTTTGTATAGTATTTTGAAGTATCTATCAGCTTAGCATGAATTTCCAGAGACCATTATGAATTTGGATTAAATCTGCTGCCCATATTCTCATGTTCCCATATCTATGTTAAAAATTTATAACTGAAGTCAAAATCTCTAATGCATTGTTTGGGAAGGTAGAACATGAGGGAAAATGTAATTTGACTCTATTGACTGGATACATTTTCCCCTTCTGCTAGACAAAGCCTGATCGGTGAATGTTGTTATAATGACGATTCTTATGTTGATTTTTTGTTGTGTTGCAGATCCTGATGATCCTCTGAAGACCACTGATCAAACCAGGCGCCTTGGCCTAATAGTATGTTTTCAGTTATCTTTGAGGTTTTACCTGCCATTTATGCATTGAAAAGGGCAATTTGCATGTGGGTCTGGAACCGGTATCTTCCAATTATGCAATTGAAAAGGGCAACTTGGATTTGGGTCTGAATATACTATGGCCCACTGGCAGAGAGTCAGTGGTGAATTATCCATGAAGCTTGTGTATCTCTGTACAGTGTGCATAAAAAACTGCCTGCATTTTCCTGCTACTAGCTTGTTTTTCACAGTGCATTATTGATCATATCACTAATGAATGCTTGCACTATTTTAGGATGAAATTGAGCATATGTTTCATTATACTGCAGGTATGCAGGGGAACTGCTGTGATGCTCGTCTCACCAACCGATGGTACAGATGAAATTGCTAACCCTTTCATC
This sequence comes from Jatropha podagrica, assembly GCA_947857235.1. Lineage (NCBI taxonomy): Eukaryota > Viridiplantae > Streptophyta > Magnoliopsida > Malpighiales > Euphorbiaceae > Jatropha > Jatropha podagrica. The sequence goes on along the minus strand of CANUEP010062741.1, from coordinate 24,950 downwards.
CAGCCAGATGGGGCCTAACCGTATCTTTCTTGTACATCCAAAGCCACTAACTTTGAATCTCTATGCATTTTTGGTTTGTCCTCATTTTAATTTGGATAGCTTCCTCATTGCAGAATAGGGAATTTGTAATGAGCTTTGGTTTGGAGTTTGGACTACTTTTTTGTACTGGAAGTTTTATTAAAGTGAATTGCAATTGTAAAATTGTTATCATACCAATCTCTTCTTATAGACGTCTGAGATGGATTTGAGTACTATTCAATCATGTGATGTTGAGTTCTAATAATTGTCAACAAAAGTTATATATATATATATATATATATATATAAAGGAGAAGCCAGTGAAATGCCAAGTGGCTTTGAGGTACTGAATGTATGCTTCCATTGTTTGATAGCTTGCTTCAATTGGTATGTATTTGGCACACCTGCATTTGAATTAAAACCCCAGTATCGTTACCTACCTAACGCATTTAGGTTTGAAGCTTTAAAAATGAGAAGGCACTTCTGATATTATTGGAAAATGTCTCATCTTAAAAAGGAAAATCCTGTAGGAAACAAAACAGAGAACTCGAAGTTTAGTGGTGTTTGTATTTATCATCTCGCGATGCTATAATTTTCCAGTATTAAAAAGAAGAGGTCACATAGTATGGTTATGGTGGGGGTTAGTCACCAGACACTTTCGGTCGATCCTTTTGACAGCTATTTCTACAATTGAAAACTGGTAGTCGTATTTGTATGCAATGTCATAGTTGTCTTTTACATTGATTTTTCCTTTTTCAGTGCATTTTGTCACTATCAAACAATTATTTTTTCTAGCAAATCTTTTCAACTGTTACCACTTTTTTCTTTTGCCCCAATTCCCAATTGGTTGATTTACAAATTGGCCTTGGCCAATTTTCAAATTTTCAATTAATTGAAATTTTTTCCAATTAATTAATTTAAACATATATTAAGAACTATTAAAACAATTTAGCTGCCAAAATTGAAAGTTTCCATACAAATCAATGCCTTCCTTTGTCTGGTTTTATTAGAAAACTTGTGGAACAGATTGGGTAAATTTATTTTTTCTTTTTTCTTTTTTAACTAACCAATAGAAAGTTTAGAATATATACATATAAAATCAAATTATTGTTTTTAATAATTTTTTTTCACATAACAAGTAAATAAATTAAATTGATATATATATATATGATAAAGAATTGAAAATTATAAATATTATTTAGAAAATAAAATATAAAAAAGATGTTGATAGTGCCACCTTGGATTCAAAGATAGAAGAATATAGATAGTGACATGATTTTTATCTTCCACATTAGGTCCCTAGAGATTATGCTATTAGTATCCAATAAGACAAGAACAGGTGGCTCTACCAAACAAGTTTAAATAATATACAAGTAGAATATTATTGGGCTCCATCTATCTACATTGGTGGTCCCCTCACCCACCACATTGCAATTTCTTCTTGTCCATCTTTGCATGTGTTAGCTAATCCTTTTTGAGTTGCTTCTTGATTTGAGTATTTTCAATTGGACTTTCATAGGCTTAAAAACATTTTATGAGTATTTTCGATTTTTTTTATAGGAGACCGATTTCATTTCAACATTCATCGATTGAAATTATTTCATTTTAACGAAAGATATAATCATTACTGAAATATAAAAATATAAAATTATAATTGAATTCTCGTAAAATTTAAGAAACGAAAATAATAATCTATTAAAGTTTAAAGTACAATTTATACAAAAGTTGTTCTTTCTTTATTAAGAAATTTCATGCTATTTTTATCTTAGGTTGCTCCAAAAGTGAGAACAAAACATAAAATGGTTAAGACCACCCCATTAGGGTTTGGTAGTTGGTCCCCAAAATAGCTACCAACAATTACCATAAGTGGAAATGGCAATTTATTTATTCTTAATTATATAATAATGCTATGATTCATCACAAATTTGTGTATTGGTCTTTGTCAAAAGCTTTAATTTTTATGAGAAGTCTATTTTAAAATATAATTTTTAATTTATTTTTTGTTAATAGGACTTATAAGATAGGGATGATTACTATGACATGTAAAGGCAAACACATGACTCATATATACATAATAATTGCAATATTAATACTATTAAAGATATTTTTATTTCTAAATAAACTTTAGTTACATGTCTTTTTTCGATATATAAAGGTCAAATGTGTAAATTATAATAATTGGGTTGGCATTGTGAACTCATTCATTGTATTCAAATGTATTAGAAATCTCAATGAAAAGAATTTGTCAGTCCTCGCTTAGCAAATATATTGATCTCCGTTATCAATTTAATTTTTAATAATACCAAAACACCCTCCTCCTCTCTTTGTCTCCACCCTTTTTGAGGTGGAAAAGTTTTCCAACATTAACATAAAATCGTCCACAATATTTCTTTTCAAACAAAAATAGTGGCCCACAATACTATTGTAAGAAAAAAGCCAACTCACTTCCACATCAGCCACCACCAAATGTACAGTTCTCATTGGTCTAAATCTCCCCACAGCTCCTCAAGCCGATGAAAGGACACAGCACAGTCTCTTTCAAAACTGGGCCCCAAATTTCCAATTCCCATCTCAATGCTCCTGATACTTTTAGCCACTATCAAGGTTCCATACACAATATCTAACCACAACCGTTGGATCTTTACACTATCTCTCGAGATCTCACCCCCCCAACTTTACCATTATTCATTAATAAAAGTTAAAACCCACAACCAATTATCTCACGCATATGTTCCCGTCACGCCCAGCTTTACAGCCTGCCTTTTGTTGCTTCCTTCAAACCAGCATACGTGGCGGCATTCAATTGGACGATGCTCTATGCCAATCATATCAAGCAAAAAGTAAACTTGTCGCGATATTTTGCTTCCCCACTCAGTTAAATATCACGATAAAAGGATAAAAAAATAACATCAGGAAAAAAAAAAATAACATCACATGTCACACTCCATGTGGACCCACGAGTTTCTAAACCTTCCAACCGAAATTTCCAGTTGCAAATGATTTATAACCGAATTGACATAAAAACCACACAATTTCCTTCTAATTTACATTCCCATGCCATTACCATTTCTAAAATCTCTTAAAAACATGAACACAAAAATAAACATGAACAAACAGCAAGCACGATTAGGCCACAACAATAACATTAATAATCATATTTAATAATAATAATAATAATAATAATCTTTCATTTAAAAAAAGGAAAAAGGAAAATAAAATTTTTTAGAAGAATTTTGATCTTGATCTCTGGATTATCTTCAAGCCATAATTGATTCTGGTTCATCGACCGATCTCTTCTTTCCTCTCCCTAAAATCTATCTCAAGCCATTCTCTAAAGAAGAAAAAGGAGGAATGATCAGATCGAGAGCATCGATCATCGTGAAGTTTTGAAGTTCTCTGTTCAAATTTTGTCTGTCTTTCCCATTTATCAAACTCTAACAATCTTTGCCGCTTTAACCACGGGGTTTTCTCTAGCGATCACCTCCCTGCCAGCGGCTTTATAGTCGTAACTGCAGTCGTGACGGTCAGAATACCGGTGTTCCCAACAGAAAAGCTCACCACACCGGCATCGGAATCCGGTCAACCCAACCTTCCTTCTACATCCCGAGCATCGGTTCACCTCCCTCCTAGCCACCGCTACGTCTGATTTTTCCCGATCTAACGACGTCTGCACCTTTTGCTTCGTCTGCTGTAACGGATCTCGAACAGGAGATCTAGACAAGCTGGATCTCGGTGATTTACTCAAGATCTCGTTACCGGATGAGACGGCAGCCGCTGATGATGTCGTCGCCGTCGTCGTTGTCGAGGTTGTATTACCAGGTACAGCCGCCGTCAGAGCTGCTGAATTTGAGGTGCTGGTGGTAGCGTTGAAACATTTCTGACACATATTGTTGGTCGCCGGATTACCGGTGAATCCACAATTATTAACGCATAAGGTAAGCGTTTCAGGAACCTTGAATTCCGTCTCTTCTTTCTCCGTTTTCTGAGCCATTTCCCTGATCAATTTCTTTCGATTATTGGATTCTAAAATTCTATTCTTATTGTCTAAAATTTTAGAAATGAAACCTCTGAACAATTTCTAGGGAGAGAGAAGAGAGAGGATGGAGAGGAGGAGGGAAGCTGGATTTTTGGGGTGAAGAGGGAGGGTAAGGATGGGGATATGAAGGAAAGGAGAGGTCGGTAATGGCAATGGAATATGGGCCTCATAGAGACGCGTATCAAACATTTCTTTTACGACTTTGGTCAGAGGGAATTACAAAAATGACCTTTTAATTTAGCTGGAATTACCTGGGATTTGGCTTCTTTGGTTTTGGTTCTAGATTTAGGTTCTGACGTGTTAATCGTCATTATCGAGAAAAGTATAAAATGAGGTTTGCTTATTTTATGGAAGAGTGGGTCCGATATTTTAACCACTTGATTCTCCATGCTGAATTAAAGCTTTGCTACTGTCATTCCTTTGATATTTTTTAAAAGAAAAATAATTAAAAATTAATAATACCATATAATTTCTTTTTTTCTACTGAATATTACATTTTACAAAAGTTTACGAGACTTTCCTTCTTTTTTAAGGATTCCAATTGCATGCAAAATAAATATATTTAAGAGATAGAAATAATGCTTAATTAGATTTTAAAAATACTCATAAGTGTTGTTTTTTTTTTTTTTTTCTCGACATATGAATTAAATAATATAATTCCTAGTTTAAATTTTTAAAAATTAATTTCTCAAATATACATTTTGTCCTTCAATAAAATTAGATGGAGTAATTAAGCGATAATTATATTATGAGTATAATACTTTGTCACATTTAAAATTTTACATTTTTATTTGAATTATTATTGCATTTTGTATTTTAAATAACACGTGTAATTTCAATTTTTTTTTCTTTTTTATTAAATAAATGAACAAAATACATGTTTGTGAGTTAAAATTAAAATATCAACAATTACCTTATGAAAGCGGAAAAAGAAAACAGGGCAAAGGCCAATTGGGTGAGGAAGGACAATTTTTGCATGGCAGCTTGGAAAGTTGGAAATCTATATAGCTTAGCATTGAAGCGATCTTGTCCCGGTTACAATTTTTGTAATAACATTTATAATTATTTATTAAATGAATGATTTTTATTAATATTTTAATTAATTAAAGGTAGAAAATGAAAAAAAATAACTTTTTATTCGATTAAATTTTTAATATGCATATTTTGTCAAATATAAATTTTAATAAAAATAATAATGTAATTTCTAAGTACTAATTTTGCATTTACAAGCAAACTACATTATTATTAGGTAGCAATTTAATCATTAATAATTTTTTATTAAATAAAATAATATTGTTTTAAAAAGTGAAATTCAATTAAAAACAAGAGCATTGGTTGTATAATTAATCATCATATAATTCAAACTTTAAACTATATATTAATAAAATAAAGTTCATAGAATGATGAGTGGTAATATGATAATATCACATGCCAAAGAAAGAAATAATATTTCTTCCTCGTGAAAATTATCACATACTAATTAAAATAAAATTATTTATCTCCATTAAAAATAATGGCCTAATAGCAGACACCTTGTACAAATCTCCACCAACAAGCACCCACTATGCTGAGACTTGGTCCGTCCAACTTTTTTAGTCCCTTTCCAGGGGTAAATTGGTAGTTCTATAATCACCGCAGTCCACTTGCGGTGTAATGGTGACAAGGGGGGGGGGGGGGGTTTGAGCCGCCCAGTCTGACCGCCCCCACTGCCTTTCCTTTCCTTTCCTTTTAAAAGCTGCCTCTCTCTCTTAGTGGCGTGGCGTACACGTGTGCTTTTACATGCATAAGTGTCACCTAGGCTTCGGTGATGCCTGTCTCTCTCAGCGCGTGCTTTTTACTTGCTTTGCCAACGTGCAAAACATGTGGTTACCATGGGTTTGATAATTTGATTCGTGCATAATTTTACTATTTCTTAGCTTTGAAAATGTTTTTGTTGGTAAATTCGACTAATTATATACAATAATTCAATTAAAAAATTTAAATTATAAATTATTTTATTTTATATACGCAAATTGATATGTTGTCACAATTTTAAAAAATAAATTCGATTTAGTTCGATTATCGGTTGCAAACTGAAAATTTTTTGTCTCCCGATTGGTCGAGTTGGGAGACAATTAGGCAAATTGCAAAGCCGTTTCTTCCTCATCGATCCTTGTACATAAACGAATATGCACACTTAAAAAAGCTTGTCTGGCAATTAGCAGAATCTACGCGGCTAATCAACGCTACATATAAAATGGTTTCAGCAGTAATTGGTGGGTCCTCCACTTGACCTGGTCTCTTGATGTGACATGACATCAGAAGTCAAACACGATGGCAATCTCCATATATTTAACGGCTTTGATTCATTTGCATGCTGTTATACAAAAACGTGGCACATTTTTAATGAAGTATGCAAACTGGCACATTGAAGCAGGCCGCACGTGACTACAGCACTAGGCAGGCTCGCTTTCATTAGATAAGGACGGTTATGTGGGTCCGGTCCAACGTTGGTCCCACCTACATGCAAATAGTATCTACTTGCTTCTGCTTCACCGCTGGATTATTGGACTATAGGATAAATCCTAATATTAAGAGGCCAAATACCAAAATAACGCCATTCACCACATAATATGGATATCCCTTTCCACAATAGGGAAAATTCTTGCCTAAATACACCAAATTGATAAGAACTCTCTAACTATAAAAGGATTCGAACTCGAGCTCTAACCCAAACTAATGAGAAGACTAACCGGATTACCGATTTTAAGGTAATATACACATGCAATTTTGTCATGTTCAACTTATTATTACAAAAAAAATTAGGAAAAGCCCAAACAATTGATCTTGGCCCGGTTGTAGGCCCAACTCAACCCGATAGTCCTCTCTATCAGTAGAGGTAACTAGAAGCTGCCTAAAAATTCCTCTCTACTTGGTCATCTAGGAAAATTCAATTCTTTTTAATTAAAAGAAAGTGAAGGTAAAAACTAACCCACAGTTGGAGCATGAAGCATTGAACAGGAACATTTGATCAATACCACACAAAGAATGTCTCAGATTTTTTATGACACAAAATGATGGTGAAGATAGAAATGCTATGACGAAATCAAACAAGTGGTGCATGCACCATTCATTGAGCTAGTTGGACCAAATAACACGTCTTCAACATTTAACATTTTGAACATAGGAGACAAGATAATAACTGGAAAGATGTCAGTTCACATGTTATTTCAACCTTTTGAGCAACTGGACATCTAAATGACGAGAACAACTGAGATAAAGCCTTGCATGTGGCATCCCAAAACATAGCTGTAATACCTTCAACAGAAATTTGATGAGGGTCAGATGTTATCAAGCTTTTTAGCTTTCACAATGGGGTTGGCTTTAGCGATAGCATTTTGTCCAGCAGTTCGATAATCATAGGTGCAGCCGTGTTTGTCTGAGTAGCGATGAATTGAACAGAAAAGATTTCCGCAACGACAACTGAATCCTGTTAGACCAATGCGTTTCCTGCAAGCGGTGCACCTATTTTGACTTGCTTTCACCACCGTGTCACCATTTGTGCTGAGAGCTGAATTAGAGGACGCTGGAGCAGAACTGACCAAAGTCTCTGCTGAATAAGTTTGCAGATCATATGCAACAGCAGGCTCATTCCCGATGTTGCTTGAGCTACCGTTCACAATACTCTCAAGGGATGATGAAGCAAGTTTGGTTTGTTCTTGCTTCATTATGAAGTCTTTGTGGCACTTAGAGCACAAGTTCATGGTCGCTGCAGTTCCAAAGAATCCACAACCATTGGCACAAAGTTTAGGAGCCCCCAGTGGAACTTGGCATCCTGTCTCATTGTGCTCCATTATTTAAATAAGTTGAATTTCCTGCAACATAATTTGAGATGACAGAAGAAAGAGGAATGAAGGAAAAGGAAAAGGAGCAAACATCAAAAGACAATTATCCCTCAACATCTGCATCTCACACCCTCAAATTCATCCAAGTGACAGAACCAAAAACATGTTCTGCCCCTCCTGAGCCTCCCATTATATCCAACTAAAAAAAATGCATGTACAAAGAAACACAATTTTAATCAAACTGAAATATCACATGGTAGGCCAAAATTGAAAATTGTCCCTCTTCTAGAGTCAAGAAATGCACCCATTGACAAAAATGTATTCAACTCTAAACCTTTAAAATGAAAAGTGTGCGCATAGCAACCGACTTAAGTGCACAGGTATACATAAACTCACGAAATTTATTCCCTGAACATGAGAATTATAAATACTACTAATTAGTTTAGCAGAAGCAAACAAAATGAAAATAACAAAATTTTCCAAAATCCAAGCCTGTCACTGGAAATTCCAACCTAAAAACTCACCATGTTGCAGTAAAAACCATTGAAAATCAGCAACACCAAGGGTAAGTATGGTCCTAAATCCTAAACTACACCTCATGCTACGATTAGCAAAACCTTTCAAACACTGGTTTACAACGTCAAACAGAGAGTAAAACTATATGGAAATAGAGAACAAATTCAATCCAGATATAAACTCATAAATTATCTGAAAAATCATTCAAAATAATTCCCTGTAATCCATCACAAAGTTCTTAACCAAATTCAAAAAATAAAATTCCATCAGATACTCTCCCAGGAAAAGGCCAATTTCAATCAATAAATAAATATTAGTAAACAAAACCATGTAAATCGAAACGGTTTTCCCCCTAAATTTAACCAAATACATAGTATACAGCCTCATTAAGAGTGACGACAAGAAAGCTCCTACTGGTACCTGCTTGCAAAGGAGATGATCTTTAAAAACCGGTGACTCCTGGCGATTGAAAAGTCTTTAAAGGGCTGTCACTCAGAAATTACTCCCCTGCATTAACAAAAAGCAACCCAGAAACAGAAACCCATTAAACGTTATGTATAGGCATATATTCAAATGGTACTCGGCTGAAATATTAGAGACAAATAACCATTTAAATGCGAATAAGATGGAAAAGAGAATATACGCAGAGAGACAGAGACCTCTTAAGCAAACAGGAAAGCGTGGCAGAGACAGGAGAAGCGAAAGACTGATTGCATCGAGATGGGAGATATATATAGTGTAAGCTGTGAAGCACATAGAATGATGAAGAAACTGGAGACGGAATCAGTGATCCAAAGTGTTCGGTCCTAGCTGTGAATATACGTGGCAGGTCTTTATTGGAACAGAATAAGACAAGTCAAACTCAAACGCGAAGGAATTTTTTATTTTTTATTAATTATTATTTTATGAATGAAATTTTTATAAATAAGGGCAGCGAGTCCAGCTAGGACCGGGGGTGTGTGATCGAGGCTATAAGGGAGGTTAGAGTGTGTGAAGAATCGGTTTATTATAATGGAGTGGCAATACGTGGCAAGTGAGAGTAGGTTTCATATCTTCTTCTGATTTGTCTCCCGACTCAATCCAGATCTTACCTTCCTCTGTAGGTATTCGACTACTTTTTTTATTTTCCTTATTTTCTTTTTTTTATTCTATTTTTTTTAATCAATTTTGGATAATTGCAAAAATAATTAAAAAAACTTGTATGTATTTGATTAAATAGATGATAAATATTAATTAGAATCAGATTTTTAAATTATTTTCTTCATTTAAGGTGAATAAAAAATTGATATATCTTTCGCTCCATATTACTATGTTTAGTACTGAATATGGCACATTATAAATTGATTTAGAATAAATAAAGATCGTAAAAATAATATATGTGGTGGGTACAAATAAAATGTGAATATAGGTTTTTGAATATTTTTAAATATATAATTGTATTAGAATGAGTACATATTAAACAAATTGGTTTTTATAAGTAAAAAATTTAAATTTAGAGATAACTTATTGATTTAAGTGATATTTAAACAGATTTATGAATATTAAAATTATAGGTTGATTTTGATACAAGTTCTTAAATATTTAATCCATCTCATTAATTTTATTTCTATAATTTGATAAAATACTCATATTAAAAATATAGTCAACAAAATACGCATAGTTTGACAAAATACACGTATCAATCTGCTTTTGTTAAGCAGAGGGCGCCAAATACTAGATGGTATTTTGATTTGTAATGAATTAATTCATGACCCAACGAAAAGGAAGCAAAAGGCGATATTATTCAAGACTGAATTTTAGAAAGCCTGTGACTCAGTTAATTGGAATTTTCTTCTCTCTATGATGACGAAAATGGGTTTTGGTGAGAAATGGTGTCTTTGGACAATGGAATGCTTAAAAACCTCCAAGCTTTCGGTGTTAGTAAACTAGTGGCCCACTAAAGAATTCACGATGTTTAGAGGCTTAAAACAGGGTGACCCTCTTTCACCCTTCATGTTTCTTATAGTGGTTGAGGGGATGAATATTCTTCTCAAAAATTCTGTGGTGACAAGCCTTATTTCAGGTTTAAAGGTTGGGGAGGACAAAATTACAGTGTCTCATCTATAATTTGCTAATGACTCAATTATCTTCAATGTAGCGGAGGAGGATCATATTCGTAATTTACGCAGAATTATGGTACGCTATCAATTTATTTCAGGACTTCAGATAAATTTCAATAAAAGTAGATTATTTGGGGTGAATATCGCAGATGATGAATTGAACTCTCTTGCAAATATATTAGATTGTATTCTAGATCATTTACCTTTGGTATACCCATTGGGGTTAGTCCAAGAAAGGTCGCCACTTGGTCAACTGTAATTCAAAAATTTGAGAATAAACTCTCTCTTTGGAAAGTTAGAAATTTCTCATTCGGAGAGAAGATTGCCTTGATAAAATATGTTCTAGCTTCGTTACCATTATACTATATGTCTATCTTCAAAATTCCTTCTTTTGTCATTAAAAAAATTGAAGCAATTCAGTGGCAGTTTCTATAGGGTAAGTGTCGGGTTTATGACAAATCAGTTAACTTAGTGGCTATGAGGTCATTGTGTAGAACCAAAAAGTTTGGTGGAGCGGGTGTTCATAATTTTAAACAGAAAAATAGAGCTCTTTTGGGGAAATGATGGTGGAGATTCAAATCAGAGGATGACTTTCTTTGGAAAAGAGTGTTAATCTCTAAATATGGGGAGGAAGGTCTGCTTAATACTGATTTGGATAGAGAGTTTTGGAAGAAAATGTCTCCTTTTTGGCAAGATATTGTGGCAGTAGGTTCTTCCCATCTTAAGCCTTTTTTTTCAAGGAGGTTTTAGATGGATTCTTGGGAATGGTTCTAGTATTAGATTTTGGATGGATTCATGGATCAAGAATGTTCCACTCTCTTCTTTGTTTCCTAGATTGTTTCGTCTAGCAAAGAATAAAAGAATCAAAGTCTGTGATTGTGGCCTCTTTGAAAACAACATCTGGGTTTGGAGGGTTGAGTGGTTACGTGATCTAAGATGTTTTGAGAAAGAATATTGGGCTCAATTGCTTATTAAATTAGAGGGGCTGTGCGTTTTGCCGCTCTCGTCTGACAGACTAGTTTGGACGTTTTGTAAGCAAAGTAAATTTTCGGTTAAAAATTTATCGTGCTTGTTGGAGGAAGCTGAGTCGGAAGATGATAGTGTGCCCTTTAATCTTAAACTTATATGGTCTTTTGTTTTCCCTTCTAAAGTTTCTTTTTTCTTATGGAGAGTAATGATCAATAGGATTCCCTGCAGAAGCAATCTTCTTAGCTATAATATTTTATCTAGCTCACAAGATAGTTTGTCCCTTTTGTGCTGCTGATATTGAAACTGTCAATCATGTTCTTCTCCACTGTTATTTTGCTAGAAATGTTTGAGAGGGCATCCTGAATTGGTGGAATGTTCTTTGGGTTCTATCATATTATGTGACAGTTTAGGATGGCAATGGCGTAGTGTTATCAAGCTTAAAGGATGTTTGAGGATTTGGAACTCCTTAGTGGGTATTTATCTTTGGTCTATTTGGTTTGCGAGAAATAAAGTTATTTTTAATAACCATAGTAAAATCCCAGAGGAATTGGTGGATTCGGTTAAAGTGAGGAGTTTTGAGTTATTGAAAGCAAAAAATCAGACATGGTTTATTAATCTTTATGACTAGTTTGCTTTTCTTATTGAGGTGTGTAATGCAAGTTGTGCTATAAAAATGAAAAAGTTGAGTTTAGTCACTCCAACTTTATGGGCCAGTCCAGATATAGGTTACTTAAAATTCAATACTGATGGTTCATCCTTAGGTAAATTGGGTCCTGTTGGTGTTGGGAGTGTCTTGAGAGACAGCAGCAGTATAATGAAATGCATCTTCTTTCATTCAATTGGGATTCTAGACTCAAATAAAGCTGAGTTACTTGCTATTTTTGCAGCCATCGAGATTTCTCCCTGCCCTCTATGAAGAATTGCTCCTTGATCATATAGTTAGATTCAAAAAATGCTTTGTGCTAGATCTTTCAAAAACAGAATAGACCTTGGAAATTGTTGCAAAAATTAAATAAATTTGATCATTTGGTAGCTCAACTCAATCAAGTTCATTTTGTCTTTATCCGCATAAATGAAAATTGTTTTGTTGATTCGTTCTTCAGCTGCGAAAAAAGGAGCTTCAGCTGCGTCTCCTTTATTCACGAGGATTTAATTAAGATATTTTGTCCTTTGGTCTCTTTTGCTTTAGAGTCCTGTTGTTTAATTTGATGTGTGTTGATGTGCTACTGTGTTGCTACTTGTGATGCGTAATTTTGGTGCAATACGTATATTGTTTCTTAATTATGTTTGTGTTACTGTAGTCCAATTCTTACCTCGACAGTTGTTTTGTTTATTAGTATATTTTATTTTTCTAATAAAATTATATAATTACTGATAAAAAATATAGTCAACAGAAATAATTCTTCATTTCTTTTTTATTTTTAAATATTAATAAAAATATTTTATTTAATAAATAATTATAAAAATTATTTAAAAAATAATTATTTAAATATTTAAATTTAGAAATTTTATACAGCAAACGACATGAGATGGTAAGAGTTAACAAGCAAAGAAAAGAAAATGAGACGGAAGCCGTAAGTTTTTTAGAATGAAAAGGGTAATAGAATTATAAAAGAATTTGGATTTAATGACATTAAATTCTCTTTTTATCAAATTAAAAAAATGATAACTCACCCTTAATTTCAACGATCATCTTGCAATATTAGGGGTTACTGTATTTCAATTTCGGAATATGTTTTGGGCTTTCCGTTTGTCAGTCGGAGTCCATGTGTGCATATGCCTCTTTTGTTTTGTCTTCCGGTTTTCGGTTTTCGATTTTCGTTTTTTTTTTTTTTAAACGTATAATCCATTCCCATTCTCTCTCCTGAATTAAAATCCCGGGGTTTTCCATGAAACCCCAAAGCCAAAAATCCCTCTCTCAAACCTCTTTCCACCAGTTTCCCAAGAAAATCAATCCAAACCCTCTCACATTTGTCCACTCACTTTATCTTTGATTTGAAATTTACCTCCACCCTAATCGCTTCAATCCAAAGACTAGTATCTATTAGGTTTTATTTCAAGGATCGAGGGTTCCGCAAGTTTTTAGACAACACAAGTAATTAGGGTTGTCGATTGAACGAAAGGGAGCGAGATATGGGGAGCGTGGATCGAGTTGAGGATCGGACATTTAGGGTTAATTGCGCAGGAGAAGGAGCGACTAAGTTGAGAGAGAAAGTTAGGGATAAGCTCAAGGAGTTTATGGGCGATTATACTGATGATACTCTTGTGGTAATGCATATGTGTAAACTTTCATTTTTATATTGGAGACTTTGATACCTTTGCATATTGTAGAATATGATTTTTAGTGAAGAACCATCGAATACAGTTTCTTCGTTGGTTTCATATGTTGCCAATTTTATATGTCATGTAATGGTTAGGTTTTGGACTTGGTTTTGAGTTTGGGCGGGGAAGGATGACAGTGCTTTATCATTGTTTTATTTGTTTATATGTTTTCTCAAACGTTGCTGTTTATTTTAGGACCACTTTAAGAGAAGTACTTAGGAATTCTGTAGGGATGTTTGTGTATGAATTTGGCAATCAGCAAGAACAAATGTAGGTGTGAATGAGATAATGATGTTGAACTTTCATTGGAAACGTGTTCTGAAGTCTTCTATTTTAGGCTGAAATGTCAAAATACAAGCTTGTTGCTTATGGGGAATGCACCGAAAGACTTCATTGCAGAGTCTTTTTCTTGCTATCTTATCACGTCAAAGTTTTAAGGATTTCATGGAAGACCAAGGTCGTCAATAGCTAATATTAATAGACTGCATGTTAATGCGTGTTGAATGCTATTTAACTGGATAGGTTTTGGTTGGATTTTGGTACTGGAGACAATGTAATAGTCGGTTTATCTAATATGCTGTTTAACCTTATCTTCTTGTGTGATTGATTATTTTAAAATGGGCTCCATAGACTGAGCTTGCTCAACTAAAGAGTAGAATCTAATGACTTGGTTTGGTCTGTTATGGGCTAGATTTTCTCTGGAATTTTTCAGGAGCCTTTGGTTGATCTGAGGTTGGACTTCTACTTCTGTTGTTGATTTATCTGGTTGCTGTAGTTTATTTTGGTTTTTTTAAATTTCGGTGGGTAAATGAATGGTTTGATGAGTACAATGACTGGATCAGGATGCCAATATATTTATTGTTATGCGTATGGTCAAGTATGTTTACAAGGTGTGTTCTAGAAGATTAGTGTTCTACTTTTTTAAGTGGGTTTAGATGACATATTAGCAAGGAATCTAGGAATTCATGTGCCCTGAATGAGGTAGGTTCATAAGCAGATATGGTAAGCGAAGTTGGATGTGGAGAGAGAGAGAGAGAGAGTTAGGGCATAGTTGGGAGAAGAAATGATTTGTGAGAAAATTGTTCCTAAAGTTGAAACCAAAAACTTAACTGCTTACTTTGGTGTGACCTATTCCAGATACAAACTGCAGGACATCTTGTTATCTAATATTGATGATGCTTGCCGTAGTTGATAAAGGAAATGAAGATTTTCATTCTTTGGATTTTTTTTTTTTTTTGAGTATGTATATATAGGGGCTTTGAAGATAGTATAACATACATTTTCCCCTATTCTTAATAAGGCCAGTGTGGTTAATGGTGCTTGTTAAATAAGCTTTATATCCCCACTGGCTTCCTTTAATGGATAAGTAGGCTTCAACCAATTAAATGCATATCATGTAGCCTTTTAATCTGAATTACTTATTTATTGGCTTTAGTTACCACATCTAAGCTTTTAGTGCTGCATTGTACTATTCTTTTACTAGTTGTATATTCAGCAATTCTTTTAAGTTATTAATGGTTTCTGAAATTTCTGTTCATGTAGTTTGCCTTTATATTTCCTTTCTGATGGTCCTTGTTCAGCTTAATAGGTTTTCTTTTGCATGTGAAATATAAATGTTTTTGAGTTTTAGTAATTTGGCACCATAATTTAACTCTGCTCTGCATTGGCAGGAATATGTGATTGTCCTGCTAAGAAATGGCAGGCGGAAAGAAGAAGCTAGAAATGAATTGAATGTCTTTTTGGGGGATGACAGCGATTCTTTTGTATCTTGGTAATTTGATTCTTATTCAATGAGAGATTTGAGGTCCTTAAAGAATACAATTGGCAACTTTGGTTTGAGTTGTCCTCATCGATGATGATGGTCTTAATTTATCTTTGAACAGGCTGTGGGATCACTTGGCTTCAAATTTGGAGTTGTATGTGCAGCCTCAGGAGACTCATACAAGTGATGTGGTCAAAACAAAACCAACATTGGGAGACCAGGCTGGGAAAAATGAATCTCATAATATTGATTCTGAATCTGGAAAAGGGAAATCTAACAACTTACCTAGAAGTCGACAAAAAAGAGAATGGAAAGGTTTAATGCGGGATGCAGCTGAACCGCCTCCTCTTCGAAGCTCGGAGGTTGAAGTTACACATTTTGAGGAAAGAAGTTATCACAAAGCAAGCCATACAAGACAATCTTCACCTCCTCAATCTCCACAGCAGAAGAAAAGAAGTAGGCAGGATGAGCGACAAAACATGAAGGTTTGGGTTTTTGAATATTCCTTCTCCCCTTCCCCTGTATTAAGACAGAAATGAGGCTTTCAAATTGTCAAATAAATACTGTTCTATCATAATGGTTAGTATTGTACATTACAAAGTTGCTCTGAACTCAAGTTGCATTCAACAAATTCAACTTGAGATGAAAAGATAAATTGGTTATCCACTGTTAGTTTTTGTCCCCTTCAAGATAAATATGAGTTTTGTTGGTGAAATTGTTATATGGAACCGTTACAGTTGCAGAAAAGACTGCATGGAATTTGTTTTCTCTCACTGAACTTATTGCAAATAACGGAGATATTATGGTCTGAGTTGGACTTCTTATAGTGTTTCCTCTGTGCATTGTTGTAATGAACATTCAATGTATAGGGTTAATTGGTGATGTTAATGAATCAGATGTAAAGGCATGTTTGAATAGGATTTTTGTGTTTCTACATGATAATACTAAGGTTTTGTATGTTTTATTCGATGCGGGGTATATCACTTTTTGCTTCTCTGCACTGCCCTTAATGATTTATTTGTTTTGTCTTTTACCTAAATGATGATAGTTGTATATTGACATCAAAATTTGTAGCGTCATAAAGAACTTGTGCCAATTATATGAGCATTTTCATTTCCAAATTTTTCCATAATTTGTAATCTATTCATATTTTGAACAACAAAGCCATTGATTTGGTAGGACACAATATTTAAGTTTATCTGTATACTTTAATTGATTTTAAACTTATAATGTTCATAAAACTCCTGGATAAATATTCGATGAATCAAATTGCTACAAATGTCATTATTTCATGGAAAATGAGAAATTACAAGTGTACTCTGGCTTGGCTTACAAATTCATACAATAAATCCCAAATGATAGACTATTTTAACTTTTCAATAATACTGGTTAAACCTTTTGGTGCCTTATGTCTATTGGTATTCTATAAGGGTTTGACATAGTGGAACCTAGGCTACTGTAAATGAAATCATGCATGTCATAGCATGAAAACTTAAATTACCAAAGATCATTGATCTCACATCATCATAAAGAATTGCATTATTGGCTTGACATTGTAAGATGCCTATCATGTGATATTAGATAACTCTAGCCAACTAATTCTCATTATCTGATGGCATTTTTCTGAGATAATTAAAATGTTATGATTCCAAAATTCCAGGCATAATGAAAGCATACAGTAGCATTCTATCTTGCTCTTTGACTTGCATTCTGTCTTGGATATATTTGCATTTACGCTACTTATTCAACTTACGTGAATTAAATTCTTGCAAGTATTTTTCTTGGCATGATGTGTCACTAGTACTAGAAAGCTAGATTGTGGCCATACTGGAAGGAAAACTGGCCTAACAATTAAGATTTTATTCTTAGCTGCATTAGCTTGAGAATGACCTGCTGGGAACTTTCCGTTGCTTTTGAGTATGGCAATCATTTCTTATTGGTTTAGTTTCTAGCATGCTTGATTTTATTTCTTCCAAGAGTTATGATGCGTGTCAGTGTAATGTAATAATAGAAAGTAAAGCTGGGGTTCAATGGTGGGGCTGCTTACCTTCATGTTTTCTTTTCCCTTAATCCGGGGCTCAAGGGTTTGTGTGTCTTGTTTTTCCTCTGCTGTTGGAGGATTGATAATATTCTAAATTGTGAACTTGAGAAATGGTAGTTGGATTATGTCGTCGTCTATATGTTGTATGTCCTGGTACTATATTGAAATATTTGCATGAGCGGTGCTAAATATCTTTGGCATAAAGCACGTTTCCATTTTGTGGGAGATGGCTGATGATTGTATCCAGTTATTTTGAGGATTTTATGTTGTAGCATCTAAATTGTATTGTGGTTCAGAACCCCTTTTTTTTTTCTTTCTTTTATGATTTGTACCTTGCTCATTGTTTTCCTGATATCTTACATATTCACAAACATCTTTGGCAGAGGGAGGCAGTTCCTCAAACAACTATTGATGCCCCTCGGCGACTACTTCAATTTGCAGTGCGAGACGCTGTAGGAACTTCAAGGCCATCTAATCCTGTAAAAGAGCCCTCACTAAAGCGGCTTCGTTCTGTGGTGTCTACGGCTGCCGGAGAATCATCAATGATTGATCGACCTAGGAGGATTCAATCGATTGCTAGAGTTCCAAATCCCATGGCTACTGTGATCAAAGCTGTGCAAGAAGCAGCAAAAGATGTAAAAGTCAAGTCTGCAAGAAGTGTCTTTGACCGACTTGGTGTCGAAATGCCTGTATCAGATACCATTGAACAAGCCAGAGATATTGGTGATGCAGCTGCAGAAGATGAGGAATATGAAGAATTTAACCAAATTCGGGACCAGACCCACTCAATCAACCTTCACAGGCATGATTATGCTGGACATGGAGCGAATGTTGGTATGCTGGAGACTGAAACCATGTTGGCTGATGACTATATGCCTGACAATGAAGGCTATGATGATGTTGATGTTATGAGTGACAGAGTTATGGATGTTTCTGAAACTGGCACGTCTGGTGGAAATAAGAGGGAGGATTCACTAATGTTACAGTACAATGTAGCAAAGAATGCAGATGATGTGATGCGAATAACTCGAAGTAAGGATCAGGATCAACCTGTTTCAGCTGCAAAAACTTCAGCAAATATTTCTACAAATCTAAATACCTGGAAACAACAGCATTATCAGGAATCAAGAGGGTTTGTAGAAATGGATAATTGGAAGTCTGTTAAGGAGAATGAGGCAGATGCAGGGAAGTCTGTTATAAGAGTAATGAAGGAGAATAGCAATCGTGCCATGGTTGGTAATGGAAATGTAAGATACTTTTATTTTTGCATGTAGACTTTATGTTTCATTTTCAAGTTTTTGTGGTGTCATTTGCCACATTGATTCATTCTGAGTATCATTGCCATGTTTGGAATGATGTTAAACAGGCAAAACCAGTTACTGATGCACAGAAAGAGTCTCAGAAGACACTGCAACCTGTGCCTGGTGAGTTCCAAAAACTCTTCGAAGTGCTTTTGGTGATAGTTTTTACGAGTTTATATATATATAAATAATTAAAAGTAATTCCGCTTGTTTGTTTGCAAATTCTGTAGCTATTTTCTGATCATTTTAAATTCCACTCTTGTTTTTTTCCCATTTGCTGCTTGTGCTTGTCATGTCTTGAAAATATTAATGTGATCGATTTGGATTATTTTTTTGCAGGTTCTTATGCTACTGGTCGCCCATTAGAGGATGCTGATTCACGGACCATTTTTGTTAGCAATGTAATTTTTTTGCACACATTCAGCTATACTTCTGGAGTTGCGTTTCTTCTATCTTTCTTATGTTAGTTTATCTATTTTTATTGTAATTTTCTTTAGGTTCATTTTGCTGCTACTAAGGACAGTCTTTCTCGGCATTTTAATAAGTTTGGGGAAGTGCTCAAGGTGGTTATTGTTACTGATGCAGCAACAGGGCAACTGAAGGGGTAATTTAGTCTGATGCTGTTGTGCACTTCTCATTTATTTGGTCTTTTCCCTCCCACTAATTATCTTTCAACAGGTCAGCTTATGTAGAATTTATGCGAAAGGAGGCAGCAGACAATGCATTATCTCTTGATGGTACATCTTTTATGTCACGGATTCTTAAGGTAGTATGTTATTTTGGTGTCTTAATTTGCTACAAGTAGTGATCTCTTTATTTATTTTATTGTTCAATTTCTTGCTTGTTACTTGAAGTAGAGGCTGTAAGACAATTTTATGATTTGTTGCTGATCGGCTTATTTCTGTGGTGTAGTACAGATTTGTTACTTTCAGATTGCTCTCCACTAGTCGTGGCTTCTTAATGCTTTTTCCTCTTGCAGGTTGTGAAGAGAAGCCCTGCTCACCAAGAAGCTACCCCTATCATGACGTGGCCTCGTATTGCCTGTGCTTCTCCATATGCTACGGCTCGGTTCTCCAGAGCTCCTTTTCCTAGAGGCATTCCAAGTTCATTTAGGCCCCGTCTTCCTATGAAACCTGGTGCTAGAAGTTTGCAGTGGAAGCGAGATGCTCAAGGCAACAACCCTACTGAGATTGGGGCTCCAGTCTCAGGGAACAACAGTCTTGTGTCCCCTACTGCACGCAGCCTCACCTATATCCGAACTGAGCCCAAGCCTGATGGGAATTTAGGTACCACCTAATCAAACAATTCAAATTTTCCTTCGCTCAAATGTTGGGGTTATATATTGCATCAGACTGCATCGAAATGTGGAAGTCATGACTGCAGCAAATGTTTTGATAATGCGGCAGATATGAACCCTATAGATTCTCTTGCCTTTGAGAGAATCATTCTTCTGTATATGGTGGAGGACATTTTCCAGAACTGGTGAATATCCTAAGGAAAAGATTGATTCAGAGGAGTTCCTGTTTAGCAAATATATTTGGGTTTTTTTTTTTTTTGGGGCTGGTGGTAAGAAACAAGGGACTCTTGGCTGCCTAGTCGTCTGGCCCCTGAGTTATTTTATACCATTAGATGGAAATTTGTGAATAGGATGGATGGGTAGTTCATTTCTTTTTGTTCGAGGGATTTCTTTTTTCCAGCTCGTTTTTTTTTTTGTTTTTGTTTTTTTAATATAAGAAAAGGAGAATATAAAAAGAAATTTGAAAAAAGAAAGAGGAGAAAAGAACTTATTAGTTGCTTGACATATGCATCAGCTGACACTGCGGTAGTTATATATTTTTTTGCGTGTAAATGTGCTCTTCTGTTTACGCGTTGGGTGATACATAGTGGTTATGAGATATCTAAAGGGTAACTTGCTTTTGATTATAGATTTTGGAATAGGGATTTGGATCCTACGCGCGTTATATATTCATTCGTTGTGTCTAATGTGCTATCAGTATTATTTATCTATCCAATGAGTATTTGTTCGGCTCTACGAATATCTTGAAAATGATCAAATAAGGTTAAAAAGTATTTAGTTTAAAGTGTTTGAACTTTTCAAATAAGACCTCTCTATTTTGCTGAAATGTTCTCTTAGAGAAACTACTAAAGTATCAGAATCACTGCTCTACACTTTCTAATACTGCTTAGGCAGAAAGATAGTACCAAATAGGCTTCCTATTTTAACGTATTTTGTTCTCGATTCAAATTGGACTCAGCAAAACAAATTTCGTATATGCCTTTTTCTTTCTCCAGCTTCTGAATCATTAGTTGTTTTATGATTGCATCTTTTTGGGGAAACTGGGATTTAAGAAAACAAATCCTATCTTTTTTTCTTTTTTTTAATCACAAGACAGAAATTCCAAACATTTAGCATTTAACATGTCATAGAATACTGAGTAACTTGCGTTGCTTAATGGTGTAGGAGTACATTAGTTCTCCAAGCTCTAGCTTAGAAAATAACAAATTTCCTGACATAACCCCTTTTGTAATGCCTGTGGTCTCAAAAGGAATATTAGTTTCAAACAAAAGTCCAAGTATATAATTTATTCGATACAAATTTTTTTTTTTTTTTTTTTTATTGAAGATCGACTGTAATAATGAAAAGGATTTCTGCACGTACACACAAGCGGTCAATAGCCACATGGCCTTCGACTTCGTACGATCAAATTTCATCCAATGTAATCGGCCCTGGAATCAGGAATAGCCACATGGATTAAATGTGCTATCTAAGTTAAAGGGTTTACTCCGAATGTTGCCTCAAAAAAAGAACAGGCATAGATAATCCCAAAAGCCAAATTTATTTGGAATGATACCACTGATTGGATTTACTGTGGAGTATCAGAAATAAAAGCTTGAAGCCTAAGTTGAACCAAATCAAATTAGAGCTGCAACTTTGCAAAGACAGACCACATACGTTCTAGTTAAGCTTTTCTAATTCCTCCTTGGTCTCGTTGGCCAAAGCTGATTGGTCTCTTTTTTTCAAGATCAGCAGATATATCTGAGCTTGGAAATTTTTTGGGTTTTTGCTTCTTCAACGGTGTATTTGGTGAAGTTGTTTTCTTTATCTTCAAATCAAGGATACATGACTCCTCTCTATCAACTATTGACGATGAAAAAAATCTGGGCTTCTCTATTGTTGACATAATACTAGATTTTTGTCGATTGATTTGATTTTGATTTGCTAAAAAGAATACAATACAACATGTTACTGTTATTGTATTAGAACATTAAGACAGAATATTATAGAAGTTCAGAAAAGAAGAAAAAACACATGAGAAAAACACAAAACCATCCTGCCAAACTTATAATACGCAACAGAAGAGCATTACGTTCTCTTACAAATGTGACTTCATTAAAATTCGTAAGCTTTTGCAGGATATGAATACGAACCTCTGCCTTGCTCCTTCATCATCTTCAAATAGTAAGAAGTACATCTTCTCCACCAATTAGCAAAAGCAGAAAGAGTCCCAAACCCAAAATGCTTATAATAGCATAAAAAACATTGGTATCATAGAAAGTCAAATTTCCAAGCATAATCATAGCAAATACATTTATCGTGTCAACTTTGTGAGCATCTTGCATGTTCTTCATCCAATTTCTTAATACCTCTCTCGTCTCATCGGCCAAAGCTGATGCAGTGGGTTCCTCTATTTCTTGGTGCTTCAAATTGAGGATCCTGATAGGATTTCGTGGGTTTTCAGGATCAGGAGATGAATCTGCGGTTGAAAAAGGGTACTTGTAAAAGTTATCTCCTTTAGCTTCAAATCATGTATTTGGGATTTCTCTCTGGCAAACTTTGATGATAAAAAATATTTATTCTTTTCTACTGTTGATCTAATAAAGTTGTAGTTTTTGGATTTTGTAGCAAAACTTGAGCACGACTGAAGAAAATTATGATTAAAATTTGTGGGTTTTGGCTTTAGAGCTTGGGAATAAAAAATTGAGAAAGGAAACTTTTTGAGGTTTACAGGTTTTATTTGGTGAGTGAAAATGGACGAGCCATGAGCAAAGGATTCAAATTTGGTGTTTTTAGTGTCAAATTGAAAGGAAATATAAGAAGAATAAGAGGGTTTCGAGAGTTTACCAAAAAAAAAAAAAAAAATTCCTGATTGCCATAGTTACCAACTAACGATTACAAGGTGATAATAAATTTGTGAGGGTTCATAAAATATTTGTGATCTAACCAAAATTTTTTTATAATTTATAATTTTTCTATTCACTGCAAAAAGTTGTGACCTTCTCAGTGATCTATCTATTTGCTGTAAAAGTTGTGACTTACTTTTATCATCCTACTAAACTAGGAATCGCAAGGTAAATTTTGTGATTAGTACCTAATGCTTCCTTACAGAATTTCTGGCTCAAGCAGTTTCATCTTGGTCTTTTTATTTTGGAGGTTGATGCAAAGAGATTATAACGTTATAAATTTATATTTTATTAATTTATTAATTATCGGTAGCCACTATCACTGTTTATCGTTCATCATCACTGATCACTGTCGACTACCACTGTTGGTCACTAATGATTTTTATAAATTATTATTTTTTTCATTACTTTCATATTTAACAATAAAATTTTTAAAATACAAAATTTATATTATTAGTATTTTTTATTTTTATGGTCACATGGGTTAAAAATTTCAATATTTTAAAGGAAAATGAAAGGGTTTCAAGAACTTAGAAGAAAAAGAAAGTCTACGGCATACCATGATAGAAGCCATAAGCTATGCCTTCTAAGTAAGAGGAGAAATAAAGATTGAATTAGGGTTTATGCTTTATATACAAAGGGTCGAGGGTAAGAGTCATGCGTATGTTGTGTTTTACACTACGACTATTGTCCTGCTCAACTGCCAATTTCCTGCCAAAGATTGTGACCCATCATCCTGCTAACCTTTACCTATTTGCTATGCTACCAAGAGTTGATTAAGAGCTTCACTTGAAGTTAGATAGGAGCCTTTTGCATTAATGTCATCTTTATCATTTTAGTTCCTTTTCCCGAAGAAATAAAGGTCTTCTTCAACTTTTCTAGTTCCTCCCTTGTCTCATTGGCCAAAGCTGATGGGTCTCTTTCTACAGTGGATTCCTCTATTTCATGTTGCTTTATATTGGAAATGTTGCTTGAATCTTCAATTGGACTTTGGGGTTGTTCAGTATCTGAAGATGAATCTGAGCTTGAAGTCTATTGCCCAAAGATTGATGCTTGACATTGGGGATATTTCTTGGATTTTTGGTTTTTCCGGGAAAAGAAGATGGATCGGAGCTTGAAAAATTCCTGATCTTATGATATGAATTATTTTTCTTTTAAAAGATAACGACATTCGATTTTTAAAATTAAAACAAAGTATAGGTTTATTATTGTAATTGTATTAACAGTAACACTGACAAATAGTAGAGGAAAAGAAGAATCATCTTCATAGCAAAAAAAATAATCCAATCAAACACAAGAAACCAAGACTGCGAATGCCTGTGAAGAAGACATTCAACCTTTTAGCATCTCGAAGGGTACGAGGAAGACTATGTAAGCTGCGTTGCTCAAAGGAGTTCATTAGTTCCAAACATTGGCTGAACAAAAATGGAAATCCATAAGCAATCCCAACACCCACAATATTTAGAATTAATCCCTCTGATATTGGGTTTCCTTCAGTGTAAGAAATCCAAGCTCCAACCCCAACTTGAACAATTGCCATTATAACTTTTACTCTGCCTAGACCATATACATTCTTCATCTTTTCTAATGCCTCTTTGGTCTTAAAGAAGCACATTAGTTTCAAACATTGTCTCAACAAAAACACAGTTGTACAAGTAATCCCAGAACCCAAAACATTCAGAATTAATACTGCTGATATTGGACTTCCTGTAGTAATATCAGAAATAAAAGCTTGGAGCCTGTTAAGAAGTTGACTTAGCTGCTGCACTAGTGCAATTTAGTTGCTGCATTTTCTTTTTCTGTTATGTTTTACTGCATTTCAGCCATTATTTCCATTTTCTAGCTGAGTTGTTAAACATGGAGACATGTTCCATGGTTGAA
>CANUEP010062726.1:0-17382 GCA_947857235.1 Jatropha podagrica | reverse complement strand
GCAAACCATGCTTTAACCATTGGGTAATTAATCTAGTAAATAGGTTAATTAAAATCGGAGTCATTTAGGGTTTTTCCTAGTTTACCCTTAAATAATTAAACCAGGTGGCGACTCTCATACATTAAGTGCATTTCTATCCATTTGCCATACGCATTTCCACATCGCGAGTGCATGCGGCGGGGTAGAGGGGTTCACAACCAAAAGCCTCAAAACAGATATGAGCACCCCAGATATCCAAAGCCTCAAAACAGACCTAAGCATATCATGCCACTAAAAACCTCAAACCCTGACATGAGTACTGAACTTCTACAATGGGTATGTACTGATACCCTTCTTTGTTTGCTTCTACTAGAGAATGATAACAATGATGGCTCTACCCAATGATTTTAGAGCACTGATGGAAGAGATACTCCGAGAATAAGAGACCTATTTTCGGACTATGCTAACAGAGCAGAATGCTTCCTTTCAAAATACCATAGCTGCCTAAAGAGAGACTATTCTGGGAGAAGTTAGGACGCTGATTACTGCCAGTCAGAATGACAATGCTCCTCCCAACCAAACTAGGGGATCTAATGACCAGCCTGCTATCCACCCAACGATGATCAAACTGCCCAAGGGTCGGTTCCTGAGATAGGGGCCACTTCCAATGCTATTGCCAACCCAAGCCAGATAGGGGATGATTCTGCCTCTCCAAAGGTTAGGAAGATGATGGAGAAGATGGATTCTTTTGAGGAGTTTTTAAAAAACATCAAGAAGTATGAAGACTTGATTGAGGTAGCTCTCTCCCACTTTTTCCAAAGGCCAGGCTGCCTGCTAAGTTCAAGATGCCCACCATGGACAAGTTTGACAGCACCACATGCCTCAAAACTCACCTAAAAATGTATGTAGGTGCCTTAACTCCTCTTGGTATGAATAATGAGCTCTTGGCTCAACTCTTCCAGCAATCCCTTACTAGTGCTGCTCTTCACTAGTTTGTTGCTTTAGACAATGCCAAGAAGAAGACTTGGGATGAGATCTGTAATGCCTTCAACCAGCAGCACCACGACAATGTGGAGGTTGACATTACCAAGAGAGACTTGGAGACTACCAAATAGGGAGCCCATGAATCCTTCTCTTCCTTTCTCATAAGATGGAGAGGTATTGCTGCTCAGATGCTTAATTGTCCTTCAAAACAAAAACATATTGAAATCATAGTCAAGAACCCACTCCCCTCCTATCAGAGTTGCCTCAGGATTTAGTACCTTTCGGACTTTAGAGCTCTTATTGCTACTATGACTAAGATTGAGGACCTGATCCAGTCAAGCTAGATTAAAGAGAATCAAGATTTTTCTTCTAGATATAAGAAGTCACATACCAGCTATCATACAGTTCCTCCCCCTCAAAAAGGTGGTGAGGTGGCCAATCTGACCGGCCAAAGATAGTAACCTCCTCCTCCACCGAGGTCAGTTGCTCGGCTATATAGACGCAAGTTCATGGACCTTGGGGTTTCCCTCTCATTTATCTTCCAGAAGGCTATGGATGACAAGTTGATACAGCCTTTAGAACGCAGACCACTACCAAACCTAGTTCCAAAACACTACAACCTGAACTTCTTCTGCTCTTTCCATAAGGGACCTATGCACAAGACTGATGACTACAAGACCCTGAGACATATGATCCAAGACTTGGTGGAGAGTGGCCAAATACTCCCTATTCAACCCAGATCGAACATAAAAATAACCCACTCCTCCAATATCAAAACAACATTCACATGATCCACCAGGAGCTAGACTCTAACTTGGCCTCCCTAATTCGCCCAATCATGAACAACTCATGTTGTGTCATAGACCTGAATGACGTGCTTGAGGAAATTAATGCCATCACCCAAAGTAGGAAACAATACCCATCTCCTCCACCTGAAGCATTACCCAATCCAGCCACTTTGGCCAAGAACATGCCAGGTTCAAGCTACGAACCTCAACTTGAGAATTTGGTTTTGGAACAACTGAAGAAAACTAAGGCCAACATTTCTATATGGGGGTTGATTCAATCTTCCTTCGTACACCGCCAAGCTCTGGTCAAGGCAATGAATCAATGTAACGCCCCAAAATTTTGGATCTCAAAATGGTATTATTTGGTTTGAGTCAAGAGTGGTATCAGCCGAGAGACAAATAATATTTTATTTGGACCTGAAAATGATATTGAGCATAATTATTATTCATGGAGTTAATTAGACTTTATGTGATTAGTCTTAATTAATTTAAGTTAAGATATAAATTATTCATGATTAAGTAGGTAATAAATCACTGGTGAAAAGTACTTTATTGGCCTGTGAATAGTAACATCGGTATGAAACTTTGTATTATTTTGATCCAAAAAAATTATTATTGATGTCCATTATGGTATTTAATATTTTTGGAGTATGTTTATATGATTTAAGTGGGTGAAAAATATTTCATGAATATTTTTGGAGAATTTAAGTATTTGATGAGTAGTGTTTCCTAGTGTAGTATGTTAAGGAATAATTGAGGAATTATTTTTATGGAGTTAAGTTAATAAAATGGTGGACTTAAATAATAGTTGGAGGAGAATTATTTGGTGAATATTTGGAGCCCTTGGATGAGAATACTAGAGACTTAATCCTAGCCATTCATTTGACATAAAATGAAGTGGTCATGTTTTACTTTGCCACTTAAAAGTGACACTTATCAACTTGATTTTATCATCTTCTCCACCATCTCCAACGCCATCTTCTTCTTTTTCTTCTCCACCATTTTCTTCATTTTCTCTACCACTAAACTACCCAAAATTAAGTGAATTAAACCAAAGTCTAGTAATATGACTTAGAGAATTAGACATAAAAGAGTGGAATTTGGTGATAGAATTCAAGAAATTGGAATTTACTACAAGTACAAGTAAGTTGTGATTTTTGACTCTAATGATTTAATTGCGTAGTTCATAGCTTAGATATTTTAGATTAGGCATTAAATCATGCTCCATCTTCTTCTTTTGTTATTACTTGATTTTAATGGTTGATTTTCCTACTTTGAAGAGGTTGGAGAACCATCCTCTAAATGGAAGAAAAAGGCTAAGGAATAAGGCTTTCTAAGCTTTCCAAAACATCCTCTTATGTATAATCCAATACTTGTAGCTCAACTTATGATTTAAATACCAAAATTGATTCTGTTATGATGTCTCACTTGTATATCCGAATTGATTGTCTATTTGGCCACTAAAATGGCAAGATAATGTCTTATGTCCTTCATGAAAGTTGTCGCTCCACTTTTTAGCTTTCTAAAACATCTTATGTCTAATTTGGATACTTGTAGCTCAATTTATGATTTTATTTTCAAAACTGATTCTGTCATGGTAGCCCACTAGTATGTCTGAATTGGTTGCTTGTCTTTGACCCTAAAATGATAAGATTAGGTTTTGAGCCATTCAAGAAACTTGTAGAATTTTGTCTTAGATTTCTAAAGAATTAAATTTCACTCAATTTGGAGACCTACAACTCCAATTATTCCCTAGAAACCCAGCAAAGGTCAAGGTTCTTAAAGTGCTGAAAATTCTTGATTTAGTACATTTATCCACAAAACCCTCAAAATTTGACTAATTTATAAATACATCTTAATAAAAAAAAAAGAACTATAGAAAATAATTGATGAAATTAAGGATCTTGGATATGTGTCTTGTAAATAGAAAATTTACTTTGCATAAGTATGCAAATTTGATAATTTTCCTAAGTTGTAAGTTTATGAAATTTTGGTGGAAAATATGTTAAGTTATGAAATATTTTGCTAAATGTTGGTTTTAAGTATTTTAAACTAAGTACATATGTGTATTATGAAAGTATAATTTTTATTTGGAACATAAGAAAGATTTGATAAGTATTTACGAGTTGTAAGTTAAGTAATTTTGAAATGATGAGTATTAAGTGATAAAGTGTTTTGATTACGAATTTTGAATAAGTAACATGATTATTTTTGAAAGAATGGTTTTGACTTTGGGCTCTATTGTACATGATTGAAATATAGTAAAATGAGATTGATATTGATATGTGAGCATGCTCGGATTATCAGCCCATTCTATTTTATGAAAGTTATGATCATATGCTAGGGTTATCAACCTTTATGAATAGTTGGATGCGCTTATTATGTGATATATGGTAGTGCTTGCATAAGCGACGGTTATGAGATATGTGGTGGCAGTTTCACAGGCTATGATTTTGTGAATCTAGTTATATTTCTTTCTGTATGTGTATGAGCCTTTAATTAAGAATAAAATTTTTTTATGTTATAAAGAAATCGGAGATATACTTATATTTATGACATTTTCCTTATTTTTATTAGATGATGTATTAATCTTTAAATGTGAATTTCTTTATGGTTTTTGAAATATTTTGATTTAATTAGCACGTTTTCAGTGTTTAATTTATATTTGAAATTGAGTATTTTGAAATATATTTGAGATTTGTTACTT
This sequence comes from Jatropha podagrica, assembly GCA_947857235.1. Classification (NCBI taxonomy): domain Eukaryota; kingdom Viridiplantae; phylum Streptophyta; class Magnoliopsida; order Malpighiales; family Euphorbiaceae; genus Jatropha; species Jatropha podagrica. Next base: position 12,924 of record CANUEP010062726.1, on the reverse strand, counting down.
TGGCATTTTTTATTATTTTAATTGATAATTATTAAGCACCACTGAGTCTTCCACTCGGCATGTTGATTTTTATCATGCGCAGGTTAAGAGCGGTGGACGCTACTCGAAGACCGGAGGCGTAGCATCAGAGTAGGAATATTATCTTTGGGTATGATATATATAGTAAATTGTGAATTTGGCATGTATGAGAAAATATTGTAAAAAGTATTGAGGTTGTAAATTTGGAAAAAATAATGAATGAGATTGGTGGTTATTTAAGTAATAACATCTTATTATATTTTTAGTGTATGATTGTTAATAAATATTCCTTGGAATGAATGTTATAATATCATGATGGAACCTAAAATAATTGATGGATATTTAGAAGTGCATGGGATTTGTTATATTTGTTGGCTCAAGGTTATTACAATACTTTATTTTGATAATTAATAAAAATAATAAATTGAATGAATTATTTTGTAGATTGTGCTAAAGTCTTTTGTAGGTATTTAAATGGAAAAATCATCAAGTGAAGATCTAATGAATCCTATGGAAGATCAAGATTTAATACACTCTTAAAGAATTGAAGATTTGGTTAGTGTCTTTAGGTATCTTAGGGTTATCTGGTATCTTGTCAAAATAGAAGAAGATCATGCCATATTAAGAATATATATAAATATCTTCTTCAATTTTTAAAATATATTTTCTAAAAGGTTTGATTTACTTAAAAAAACATTTGAAAATCTTAGAGGGAATATTTTATTTCACAAAATAATTTTAGGATTTGAATTTTTCAAAATGTGATTTAAAAAGATTTTTTTAAAAATAATTTTTGATTTGAAATTCGCTTTTGGAAATAATATTTCAAAAAGACTTTCATTTTTTTTAAAACCTACCACTAAGCAACCCCTACTTCTTCTATAAATTGAAGCTTGGCAAAAATTTCTAAAGGTATGAGAGCAAAGACTAATCTTCTATCTTTTATATTGTGAATTCTCTGATCCTTCTTCTTCTTCCTAGTTTCACGGTTATTTTCTAAAGAGAAGAGAAAATTGGTTTTTTTGAGTGACAAACTAATATTGTGTTTTTATGGTATAAACTCTCTCATATTGGAATCCTTCTTCTTCATGCTTTCATTGCATAAATTCTAAAAGAAGGTTAAAATCAAACTTTAGAGAGAGATTTTCAAAACTCATATATTTTATTTATAAAAATCTGTTTCCTAAGCTTAATTTGGCATATCATTTTATCTATTATAGGTTTTGTAAATCTAGAATAGATAAGAACTGTTTAAATCTTAAAATCTGTGATTGAAAGCTTTGTGTTAAGCTTATTTGTAAGAGTTTTCAAGCACCCATCTTGTGTGAGAGTAAGTCTTGTAAGTTTGCTAGTTCTTTAGAAAAACTAGGTTTAAGTTTTCTAGTTTTTTTACAAAAACTAGAAGTTAAGTTTTGCTTGTTCTTTGCAAAAACAAGTTAAGTTTTCCAGTTCTTTAGAAAAAATAGTGGGATTAAGTTTTCTAATTCTTTAACAAAAACTAGAAGGTAAGTTTACAAGTTCTTTGCAAAAACTTGTGGGACATGGGTAGTGCTAAGTGTTAGGACTATTTCCATTGTAATAGGCTTCACTCTTGCCTTTGAAAAAAGTTAAATAGTGGAGGATCTCCAGATGGTTTCTTAAGGAGTGGATGTAGGCATGAGAAGTGCCGAACCACTATAAGTCTTGGTGTTTGATTTTCTCCTCTTATCTTTTTGATATTACATGTCTCTTCACACTCACACACTTTAAATATAATGACATGTTGTTATCTTATGATCTGAGTTGTTAATACTTTAACTTGAATTCTGCTTCAAACTAAAATCGCTCATGAGTTATAAAGTTGCCTAGTTTAGTGAGCTATTTTTAGACTTGTTAATTGATTAAGTATCATAGATGATAATTTGCTTATGTGAGTTATATGGTAAAATTATCTAAGTACTTTTGTGCTTCTGCTATGTTTTAAAAAAGGTCTTTAAATTCTAGATTTGTTATACAACACAATTCATCCCCCCTCTTGTACATAGCCTATTGGGACCTACAGTATTGAATTGGAGTTTTGGGGTTTGGAGGAATTAATAATGGAAGTGTTTATGTTTTCTTTGTGTGGCAAGTTTAGAAGAAACTCTTACGAATTTTTCGTAGGAATTTGCTTAAATATTATTTTTAAATTTTAATTACTTGCCTCTTTATGGAAACTTAACCACTTCTAATATATGATCTAGAGTAATAAGTGAGATAAGACAGTGCTCTGGCACCGAATGTGGCATTCGTCGTCTAGTCCTCTAGGATTAGGCGGTGGGTGTTACAATCAATGTTAGACAACTGTTGATATCACTCTAGAAGCCTTGGTGGCTTTCATCACGAGAAACCCACTAGTAATGGCTCTCTACTTTTTAGACCATGAGATCCCTGCTGGAGGAGACCACAACCATGCTCTCTATGTCACAGTCCAAGCCAGGGGTAAGAAAGTGCCTATGGTTTTGGTAGCCAACGGGTCAACGCTGAATATCTGAAATAACCCGTTAATTTATTTTTATAAAATTTTGATTTAAAATTTAATTTTAAAATTTCACCAATGAGAATTAGCGGAAAAAATAATATTTTATGCCGCAAACCAAACCCGAAAACCAAATTTAAATAGTTAAACTCGATTGAAAATCTCTAAATCAACGAAAAATCGGACTGAATTGATAAAGCGGGCCGAATCGATTCAAATCGAATCGAAATCAATTAAATAAATAATAATAATAATAAAGAAAAATCTCTTCCTCCACATCTCGACCCCTCTCCTTCTCCCTCAATCGCAGAGTGCGATTTCTTCCTCCGTCACTCTCTGGCCATCGCCTGCGACGATCAGACACATCCACAGCACGAGCACGGTGAGAGGAGCTCACTGGTGGTCTTGGATTGTGAAGCTGAGGTCGGTGATGGGAGAAATCGCGACTGGAGCTTCTGTGATTTGGCGTGATGAAACTTCCGGCGATCCACACGATTCCAGCGACTCCAGCGTGAAGGATGAACCCAGATCAACTCCTAGCGACTAGACAAACATTTCCCCTCTATCAAACGTGATTTTTGGTTGAAAATGGCGGAACTGCCACGAGTAGTGGCTCTAAGCTCTATCGAGCTCGATCTGAAGTGATAGAGGCCTGATCTCGTACAAATGACACTGAAAATGGGATCCTTAGGAAATTTCGAGTTGAACGGTACTGGCCTTGTTGAATTATGGGCAGTTTGATTTGTCCGGCCACCGCACACGGTGGTACTGACGGTGGTCCGGTGACCGGCCGGCGGTGGTCCGGCGAGATACCCAAAAGGGCAGAATGCTGCATTTCGCACACCGAATCCGAACTCCGAATTGCGATCGGTATAATTTATGTTTGAGTCGCTTAATTTTAATGCAAATATGAATTGAAAACTAAATTAGTAGTGGATTAATTTGCATTGATTAAAATTAAGAAAAACCTGTTAAATTAATTCTAAATTGAATTCTCAAATTGTTAGTGAAGTTATAATTCTGAAAATTCTAAATTAATGGTGAAATCAATTAATTTATGAGAATTGTTGAATGAATGATAAGAAATTGTAAATGGTATACATTTGGAATTAAGGTAGTTCAATTATGGATATATTATTCCAATAAAGTAAATGTTGATATTGATAAATTGAGAAATATTGAGATTGGTGGATGAAAAATGACTGTGAAATTGTCCGATGGAGGGGCTATGTATTGTGATGTGTAAAATTCAGGCAGTTTAAATTACAAAGGTGATGCTGTCGAATTTTTGATAGAAAAGAAAGATTTGTGTAGATATAAAATCTATTGTAGTAAACAATGAATTGAAATATTAAATAAAGAAATAAGTTGATAAAGAAACCAATTAATTAATTAAACACAAATTAATTACATTATATTTATTTGATTTTAGCAACATATTCAAAAATGAAAGTTTAAGTGGTATTTTGAGAATAAGCAAAGTGAAGTAGTTAAATAATTATTATTTCGAAATCATATTGTATTTATTTGGTAAAATAATTAAGTATATGAAAATGCATATAAATGAATTTAGAAAGTGATATAAAACTTATTTAAGTGGAATTATAAAACCAATTATTAAATTGATTTGAAAAATAAAATATGATTTCTAAGGGAAAATCATTTTAATTAAATGATTGTAATTGGTAAACTGAGTGGATTATTTCTTTAATTATTAAAGTAGTAAATAAATCCATAATAATTGATTTACTTTAAAAGTATAAATAATAATATTTGATGAAAGTAGAGTATATAAATAGATACTATGAATAAAACGATAATAAAGGACTGAATATGAAATGTAATTTGATATTAGGTTGAGGAAGCTCAATAAACTCTTGTAGAAGTCGAGTTGATCTGTGGAAATCAACTTCTTGCTTTTAGGTGAGTAATAATATATAATGTTTTACTAAATTCATTGCAGCATAATTTATTTTATGCATTGTGCTTATTATTTCTAAATTCTTGCATACCTAATATGTGGATAAATGGTTGTGCAATGATGAATACTGTGAATAATTGGTTGTACATGATGATATGTGGTTGTTGTGTGGGAGTTGGAATGATGTGAATCACCTGGGTTAAGAGCATGGGCATGGTGAGAATGTCGTCGGTGGGCCATAAGCGGTGGGAGTGACGCCCCCCCTTGTGCACTCTGGATGATGACACGTGTCATGGAAAAAATATTTTCAAAAAGAAAAATGTTTTACCTGTTTATGGTTTTGCCCGAATGGGGGTGGTCTCCCTGGGTGCACAAGTCGCAGGACCATGGAATCACACGATGTGATATGATGGATATTAAAGCATGCTTAGGGAGAGCATGGTCCTGTTAAGGTGATTTCACTGACTAACACCACTTGATGTGCATATGGTTGCAGTTGTTTGTGGATGATATGATTGACATTGTGTAAATGGAGAGTGTTCATTCAAAACGCCTTATATGTCATTTGTGTGAATGTGTGGGTTTAGTATTATATGTTTTTATTCACTGAGTTTTATACTCACCCCTTTCCCCCTTTATCCCTTATGTTGTTTCAGGGGATTGTGAATCATTTGGTAGGATTTGGAGCTTTAGCTTTCTTTTCTTTCAAGGTTATGTAAGAATTGTTTAAATGTATAAGATACAATTATTTAAAATTCTTATAATTGTATAGTAGTAGAAAATCCGCAGTTATGATAAGATTGTATTATTTTAATAATAATGTTAAGCAATTGAAAAATTTTATGGGAATGATTGATATTTGGAGACTATGTAATAGGAATAGTTTGATTATATTATGACAAATAAATATTGCATGAGAAAATATTTTTATTAAATGGATGGGCTCAAGATGTGAACAGTCCTTAATATTAAGGCTGGGTCAGAATTGTTAGCTATGATTATTATGTGAATAATGTCATAATATGGGCTTACTATTCCGTCAGTCAAATGATAATAGGAATGGATTTGGATAGTTTAGGCTTACTACGGATCTTAGGGGCTTTAAGCTTACCAAGGTCCTAGTGCCGGTTCTGCCCATGGAAACGGGTCGTGACAGTTTATTAAAGAGAGATTTCATGGAGGGTATGGAGTCCTTCATTCAGTTTGAAATCACTAATCCATGGTGTTTGGATGGAGAGAAAATAAGGTGTCCATACAATCTTAAAAGTGCAAATTAAAATGAAGCTCCATTTATGCAAATTAAAATGGGTTTGTAGAAAGCTATTATCAGTGGATATATCATGGTGGAACACGACGTGACAATAGTGAAACCCGAATATATCAGGGCATAGATTTGCATTCAAATCCAATATTGCGATTGTAAGATATGGTCCAAAATGTGGCTGGTCCTAATTTTCATTAGGAGAATATGGAAGAGTCACTAGACACAATTGTGCAAAAGTTATATGATATCCTAAGTGCCCCAATCATGAAGTTTGGCAAGGTTATCAGAGAAATTCTTTGCTTTTTATAGTACAACGAATGTCATATGTCAAATCAGAGCACCACATTTCTGAAAGTGTTATGATGATTTTGTGTAATTAATGAAAGAAGCGATGCCCAAAGATAATTCCATGGTTGATAACTTTTACCAAATGAAAAAACTAGTTTAGGGCTTAGGCTTGCCAATTGAGAAGATAGATTTTTGTCATAATAATTGTATGATAATTTCGAGTAATGATAGTGACTTAAGGGTGTGCAAGTTTTGCAACTTTCTTAGATATAGAAGGCGATGTCAAGGAACTGGGAGACAATAGAAAGAGAAAGCATTTAAGAAAATGTATTGCTTTTCATTAACTCCATGACTTCAAAGGCTATATGCATCTCATGCTATATAGCTGAACAGATGCAATGACATACAGAACATGAACGTAAAGCTAATGTTGTGTATAATTTTTTATTAAATTCTAAAGCATGGAAATACTTCGATGATCAAGATTCATCATTTGCTATTGAGATTAGAAATGTCAAAGTAAGACTATGCACGGATAGTTTTGAACCATTTGGAAAGTTAGGGCAGCAATATTCTTCATTGCTTGTAATTGTGACACCATATAATTTACTCTTATCCATGTGTATGAAAGAAGAGTATATGTTCTTATGTGTTATTATACTGAGACAAACAAATCCAAAGTACAAGATCGATATTTTCTTACAGCCTTTAATTACAAAATTGAATCAATTGTGGGAATCAAATGTCAAAACTTATAACATTTTGAATTCTCAAAATTTTATGCTTAGAGCTGCATTATTATGGATGATTAGTGACTTTCACACACTTTCAATGTTATCCGGGTGGAGCATTGCCGGCAGAACTGCTTGTTCATATTGCATGAAGAATACAAATGCATTTACTTTGAAAATGGTGGGAAGTAGTGTTGGTTTAATAATCACTGAAAATTTCTCCTAATTGACAATGTTATAGAGGCGAAATCGATAGTATTTTTAGAAGAATAAGGTTGTTTATGACCCTCCTCCCTCCACCTATAAATTTAGGTATAAAGATTTTATTGGAAATTGTAAGAGTTAGGTTTATGAAAGTGACTAATTTGGGACATGAAGAGGTAAACGGTAGAAGTGCTCGGAGTAGTGGATGGAAAAAATGAAGTATATTTTGGGATTTACCGTACTAGAGTATATTGCTTATTCGACATAACCTTGATGTCATGCACATAGAAAAATATGTATTTGAAAATATTTTTAAGACTATCTTGAACATTCATAGGAAAACAAAGGATAATGCCAAAGTTAGAGAAGATAAGAAAGAAATATGTTATCATCCTAAGCTAGAACAGATATCAGAGATGAGACGATTACCAAAGGCATGTTACACGTTAGACAAATTATAAAAGGAAATATTGCATGAGTGAGTCTACAGGATGTCCTTTCTAGATGGATATGCATATAACATGGGTCGATGTGTTCACATGCACAAATATAGATTATTTAGGGTGAAAAGCCATGATTGTCATATTTTTATGCAAAGGCTAAAACCAATAGCTTTCTAAGAGCTCTTACCAACTAAAGTGTGGGAAGCATTGATAGCACTAAGTCTTTTTTTTTTTTTTTTTTAAAGGATTTGATAAGCCCTATCTTGAGAATAAAGGATATGGATCGCCTTGCATAAGAAATTTCAATAATCCTTTGCAAATTAGAGCAGATTTTTTCCTTAAGATTCTTCGATTCTATGGAGCATCTAACTAGTTCACTTACCTTTTTAAGCAAAAAGAGCTGGGTTAGTGTAATGCAGATGGATGTATCCATTTGAAATGTATATTTTGCATTTACACCATTTCAATCGCAATAATAAATTTATTTCCACTAATATGCTTATTACGTTTTGTTTCTTATTACAGACATCTTCACATATTAAAGAAGAACGTGTGCAATAAGGCAAAGGTTGAAGGGTCGATATGCAATGCATTCTTGGTGGAAGAAGCTTTCACTTTTTATTATCGCTACTTTGCACCCCATGATTACACTAAATATCGACGAGTCCTAAGAAATGATGATGGAGGCAATAGAATGGAAGATAATTTAGAAGGAAACCTGTCAATTTTTACCTATCCAGGACGCCCTTAGAAAAGTGACCATGTATTTTATAATGGACTTCTAATCACTTGGAAGAAACATGATGCAGTTTGGGTGATAATGGATAGATAGACAACAAGTTGTCGCTTCCTACCTTTTAGATTAGATTACAGTTTAGAGAAATTGAAAAAGTTATATATTGGTGAAGTAATAAAGTTACATGGAGTACCAATATCCATTGTTTCTGATAGAGATTCAAGATTCACATATAGATTCTGGGGTAGTTTGCAAAAAGCCCTAGGAACTAGATTAAAGTTAAGTACTGCATTCTATCCTCAAATAGACGGTCAATCTGAGAGAATTATTCAAATATTGGAGGATATGCTTCAAGCTTGTGTACTTGAATTTGAGAGTAGATGGAATAGATAACTACCTTTAATGGAAACAGGCATTAAAATACCTCCATATGAAGCATTATATGGTAGAAAATGTAGAACACCCTTTTGATAGGATGAAGCAGGTGAAAGGTAATTACTAGGCTGCAAAATTATTCGATAGACATAAGAGAAGATCAAAGTAATTAAAGAACGATTGAAACTAGTTATAAGGAAGAAATCCTATGTGGATTTGAAAAGAAGGGATGTAGATTATAGTGTAGGTGACAAAGTATTTCTTAAGATTTCTCCTTAGAAGCAAGTTATGAGATTCGGAAGAAAAGGAAAGTTGAGTCCTTGTTTCGTAGGACCTTGTAAAGTACTCGAGATAATTGGTCCATTGACTATAGATTAGCTTTACCTCCAAAGCTAGATAAAATTCATAAATTTTTTCATATTTCTATGGTATAGAGGTATATATCAGATCCATCTCATGTATTGCCTTTAGAATCAGTTGAAGTTAATCTTGACCTCACATATGACAAAGAATAAGTGACTATCTTAGCTAAAGAAACTAAGCAACTTTGAAATAAAAAGATTGTAACATTCTCAACTTGGTAGTTCATGTTATTATAGTTTTCTTTCAATAAATTTGGTTACCCGAATCAAAGGAAAACTTAGGATAATGGGAAATACTATATATCGGGGATATTAATATTAATTAAATTATAATTATAGTGATTGCAAATCAATTTGAAAGGTTAAGAGAATTAAAAAAATTTTGTTGGACGCTAGAGTTTATTACTAAGAATTAATAATTATTTGTATAGTAAATATTGACTTATACTCGCACCTAAAAATAAAAATATGAATATGAAAGAAATTATATTAAAAGGTAGATATTTTATTATTATCAAACCAATTGAAAATCTATAAATCAATGAAAAATCAGAGCAAGCCACTGAGTTGGACCAAACCAGTTTGAATCGAATTGAACCATCTAGAAAACCTAAGATATTTTCCTTGTTTACTTATCTGTCTGGCGTTCCGTCGCATAAAAGGCGACTTTGGCATAAGCTCTCTCTTGTTAGGTAATTACCGATGCGAAAGCTGCTCTCTCGGAAGTCAGCTTTCCATTCTTCTACACAATTCTTCATCTTCATCATCATCATCATCTTCTTCTTCTTCTTCTTCTTCTTCTCCTCCTCCTCTAAGGTTGACCAAGCAAAGGAGCTGAAAAACTAATGAATTTTCATGTGATTCTTAAGGAAAGGTTAGCTATCTTCACCTCCTCTTTCTTTTTCATGGTTTTATTTTTGATTTTCATGAACTATATGATACAAGGTATTTGTTTATTATTGCTGACTTAGTGGAGATAATGAAATTATAAGCCTTTTTAAGGTGATTAAAGGTTGTTAAGCATGAATTTGAGGTCAAGTTTGCATAATCAACTAACTTGGATGATTTTAGTCATTTGATTAATTATTCATGAATTAGGTATTCTGATATATGAAAGGCAATTATGTTATTTAAGTTTTAGAAGAGTTTAAATGCATAAATTAGTGTTGAAAGTAAGTTGAGAATGTTTAAGGAGGTAAAGAATTGCTTAAGTCTATCATAATTGAGTTGCCTGGAAATTTAATCACAAAGATTGAATTATTTAAATTAGTAAATGAACTTCAAAAATTATGAATTTTTTCAAAAAACTATGTTAGGATGTTGGAAAGGTCGTGATAAAAGGGTTAATGCAATGGATGAAGGAAATGAGATAATAATTAAATGAATACAGACTGCTCAATGGGAATTTGTCGGAAGTCTGGCCTCTATAATGGCCCTATTTGACTCAGCAAATGGAGTCCATAATTCACGAAATTTTAGTTAGGAATGGCTTGAGATGTCAGAAAGTATTTGCAAAAATTTTAGGACAAATCGATTTAAGAAAATGGAGATATTAATAAAAGAATGAAAATTAATCAAAATAAAAAAACTGAAATTTTACTTCTCTAATTAGGCCATTTGACTATGAAAATAAGCTTTGAAAAATTATGAAATTTTACAAGGCATTACCCTAAGATGTTGGAAATATGCTGTAAAAATTTTAGGGGACAATAAAATTTTTAAGTCAGGATATAGTCAAAGGAATAAAAGCTACTCAAATGTTGAAATTCTGCATTGCATGAACATTTAATGAATAAAGTATGAATACTATATTTTAATGCTTAATTTGCATTCCTATGGTAGTGTATGTGTATACATTGTGTAGTATGGAGCCATTGTGAATATTAATTTCATGCTACAGCTTCTAAGAGAAAAGGAATTGACAAGAGAGTGATTGCTAGAGGAGTGAGGGTAGGGGAGCCTTCTAGTTCATGTTTGTGTACTATTATATTCATATTGTTCTCTAAACAAAATGAAAGCGATTTTGTAAAAATATTTTTAATGGATTTGATTTATGAATTAAAAAGGAAATTTTGGAATAAAAATTTTATGGATTTTGAAACTAAATAATTATATTTGGATACCTTATGATTTTAATAATTCTAAGGTTTAATTGAAAGTTGTTTATTTGAAAAAGAAGGATGTTGGCCAATTGTTAATTGTAGCATGAAAGGTGGCCATGAATGAATATATTTAGCAGTATTTGCGAAATGAAATGTTGCCTACTGTGATTTTAATATTATTACAAAAATGGAATGGTTAAAAACTCTTACAGTTGAATGTAGACGTGATTATTATCCTGAATATCACTTGATTTGTTGCAGTTAATATACTGTTATGGTTATTACCTTATCGGTATCACTTTATTTGTTGAATATGATATTGTGATTGATATTACTTCCTCCATATTGAGGTTGTGGACAACTCCCTCTTCTATTGAGATGAAAATCACAAATTGAGGTTTAGATAGCAGGTTTAGATGTGCACATTAGACTCTAATGACCTTTGAAATTAGTTCTATAAAAACTGTAAAGACTATATTATGAATTTATTATTTAAATGGTATTATTTTTCTTATTCTCTTTAAAACGTGGGCTTATGAATTGCAACTCAATATTATCTTTAAAAAAAAGTAGAAGTTTAATTATTGTTGATTTTACACAGTATTCTAAATTTTTCTGTTAAACACTGCTTTGGTTTAACAATAAATTTTAAAGAAAAGTTATGAAAAAGATTTATACTTGATTCATTATTTTTCCTGCAAAGAGATTTAATTTGATAAATTGTGTTGTTTCATAATATTACACCACTAAATAATATCCTTAGTGATAGTTCTGTTGTGCTATTGTAGGAAAAGGTAAAGAGAAAGGAAACAAGAGAATATCACCTTATTTGATGTAGAAAGTATGCTACGGATGTAGCTACTATATATATTTGGTTTCTTATTACATTATGTATGATGTATTAAGTATTAACTGAACAACCATGCATATTTGAGCAAACATATGTAAATTGTGAATGTGTAAAGTTAATAGTTTGTATTCTACAGAAGCACTTAAATTATACCATATATCTAATGTTTGTAAAAGATTCCAATATATAATTAAATCATCTATGGGCTTATGGGTTATGAATTATGGAACCATTACATGCTTCTGATAATGTAACTGATGTTTTAGAAATTATATTGATTAAACTGTTCTATCTAGTTTAATAGAAATTATTTTTCATATAACGAATAATTTTGTAAAAAGGCATTTCTATCAATAGGTGGAAGAATCAAAAGAAGTTTTAGTCTTATTTTAATAACTAAATGTATTTTTTCACAAGGTAATAAATGAAAAAATAGTTTTAAGTCCCTTGTAGTATATTTAGTAAATATTTATATTCATTAAGTGTTTATTAAGTACATTACAAGTGACATGCCATATCTTACAATTGAGTAGGTGTGAATACTCAAATTTTGAGGCTCAAAAGGCAAGTTTTGAGAATTCTCCGGAACGAGAAAAAAATTAGAAGGTCTGTCGGCCGCAGCGGTGGCAGCCGCCGGCGACAGCGGCTGCGGTCGGCCTTTAATACCCAATTTTTAGGCTCAAAAAGCCTATTTTCCCGGACTGCAAACAGCTCGGCCGGACTAAAGGCCATTTTGGAAATGCATCGAAAGTATGCCAACATAGTACTTGAAACGTCCGGAAAATTACGAGGATCGCAAAACTGGTCCCGGAATATTTTTTGGAGGTCCGAAACTCCCGAAAAACCCTCCGGAAGTGAAGAGAGAGAGAACACGGGACACGCCAGCCGTCCGCGGCGGTAGCGCCCGCCCTCCGAGGCGGTAGCGCCCGCCGTCAGCGGCGGTCGCGACCGCCGCAGGTCCGTTTTTTTGCTATAAAATGCAGCCCCGGGCTCAGTTCTCAGTACAGTCTGTGTTGACGGACATTCCCTTTCTCCCTTACGCTCCTTGCGATTCTTTTACTGCTTTTTTGCATTTTTAGTTTCTGCATTTTTGTTTGTTATTTGGTCACCTAAAATAAACCAATTAATAAACC